>NW_006497508.1:1999549-2037381 GCF_000471905.2 Amborella trichopoda
GAATAGAATAGTTCCAAGGGTTTAATCCCTTGTTACAATTTACATTGATCAAATAATACAGCAAAAGTAAATACGACCAATTACCATTAATTCTGTCCTTGAGACCTATACATTTGTTTCTAATAAAAAATGTATATAGACATATAAAATGAAATGAGATAACATCAAAAGGACATCAGCCCATATACCTTATCTACAACAGGGATGCTAATCCTATGTCTGCTGCTTTTTCTAGAATGGGCCTCAAGTGGGTATTTAGAATACAAAATCAATCTTTTTTTTCTCTTTCTCTTTATCTCACTCTATCTTGCTCATTGTAACCAATCCTCTAACATAGAATGTAGCGGTGAGATATATCTCTCAAAAGAGTGCCTATCTCAAAAGGAAATGTCTGAATCCCTCCTCTTGCTATCAATAGGGTTTTTATAATCTTGACGAGGTGCTAGACTTCAATTTTTCATTGATAACTACAAGGATATCATCTTTTGATCTACATTGTTGTTCTTCTAGTGATGCTTATCTTTTCTTCAATTTTTGCGCTAAATCCTCATTTCCATCCTTATCTCCACACAAATTTATATTTGAATCTATGAATTGAAATTCGAATTCCACGAACTAGTCCTACGCGTATTCAAGTTCAAGCTTGGGTCTTCATGCGAATTTGGATTTGCCAGCAGGTCTTTTGAATTCAAGCTTAACTATACGCGAATTGGAATTCATATCTATGCGATCTATATATTTGTTCGTTCATATCTGGTCAACATCCATTTTCAAATTTAAATACGCAGGCTTGCAATCAGACTGAGCTATCTCATGAGGAAAATTAGGATGTTGTCTTTTTCATTGCCCGTTCGTTCTATCTTCTGTTATTTGGCTAGACACACTTTTGCGTATCTCGCATCGCTTCCTTCACTTGTATCAAATATTTCCACACCTTTTAAGGGTGATTGAATATTGAATCAGAGATCTAATGGTCTGGGTCACATTGGAAAATTTCTCATATTGATGAAGAAATCCCAATTTTGGTAGCTAAGAATTGTTCTACTCGCAACGCACAAGGTATGGGGCGTCTAAGGCTCCAACTGCTGGGCTGTACAGATGATGGGCTAAACCATCTCCGATTGATATGAAACTTCGGGGGTAGGGTTATCACTCCTCGAACATGGGTCTCTGAGAGTGTCGGCTTAATCCCAAAAACACCAAGTTTAGGGGTGTTAGTAAGGGCATTTTTGAACTGGTAGTGGATATGGACATAGGTTAAGCCATATCCAAATATCGCTCAAGTCATATCACCCTTGGATTTTAAGGCATATAAAGTCTCAACATGTATATTTTTAAGGATTTTCCTCAATATATCAATATATGGCAAGGTTTCCCTTATGCTCTATCTGGTTAAGCCCCCATTATCTTTAACGAACAATGGATTTGAAAGAGTCATATCACATCTCACCTAGAACTCCTCTACTATCCAGCGGAGAGGCATTTGTATGCCATGAAACATATGCATTCCAGAGTTTTGTCTCAATAGAAACATCTTCATGATCTCTTATCACGGACGGTAAGTTATAATGCACGTGTATAACTAACAGTGGATGACAAAATTAAGCCGTATATGTTCCTCCACATATCACATGGATATGCATATATAGGGCCTTATCCTAGAACTTGTCTCAAGAAAAGATAACTTTAGTATCTTATGTCATCAGTGGATGACAAAATTAAGCCGTATATGTTCCTCCACATATCACATGGATATGCATATATAGGGCCTCAGAAGTATATTTATCCTAGAACCTGTCTCAAGATGAGATAACTTTAGTATCTTAAGTCATCCTTGAATATGCTTTGCTGACGAGCTATTGACATCATATCTTTATTGGTCGTGAGTTAGAACATTTAGGGACTAACTGACGAATCAAGACTCCATAGGCATATTAGGCCCCTCATATGATGGGTCCTGATCATATCATATATCTCATATCATGTGAGGCATATTTGAGTATGTATTATCAAGAACTGTACTCATATCTTTATCAACTGCATAACTGTCTAGCTCACGTTACGGGCTTTATTGTATATCAATATTTTAATATATCGAGCATTCATTAGAACACACTTAGTCTTATATGGGACTAAGAGATGTATCCATCCTTTCATATTTTGTGAGGATTTACTCGTCAACTTGACATATCGTTATTGAGCGTGCGTTGGAATGCATCGAGTCCTATATGTGACTAAAAACACAACCAACAAGATGTCATAATTATTCTTGGCCATTGGAAGTGAAATTTTATAGAAGTGTGTCACAACATTTGTATAAACACCCTATTTTTAAATTATCTTTTTTTAAATTTTTTTTTAAATCCCCTAAAAACTTCATGGTAAACCCCTAGGGATCATGCTATCCTAGTACACTCTAGACCACATTTCCTATGGTTCATAGTTTGGTGAACCATGATATTAACCTTCAAGAGCACCCTAGAGAGTCTCCCAATAACCCTAAAAATCTAGGAAATCATACTTAAAAATCTAGAAAGTTATCCTAAAACCCTAGAAAATAGAAAATTGAGTTAGGAAAATTGGGATTAGATCCATTTGAAATACGATAATAATCAAGATAAAATCGAGACGAACGTCAAAATCCCAAAGAAAATTCTACCTAGGGTACTACCACATCTTGCTCAGAAACCTTAATCCTTGAAATCCTAAATCCTTAATCCTTAATCCTTGAAATCCTGCTGATCTAGAGCTATAAAACTTGGACACCATGAAGTGTGGTGTTTGGCCCAAAATACCAAGCGACGTGCAATGAGGCTGTTGTACGTCATTTTTGACGTACCTTCACCCCCCAAATAAATAAAGAAAGAACCAGCGACAATTGAGTCACAGTGGCACGCAAGACATAGACGGCCCAAGGTCGTAGTCAGGAATAAGCCTCGAACAAGACGACCCAGGGAGAGCATCAGCGTGCCAAGAAAGGACCTTGCAACTATTTCCTTGTACTAATGACTCCGAAATCATGCCGAGTTGCCACCACCGCACTCAGAACCTCTAGAGGCCCCTAAGGACCAAATTCGGGTTCAATCGGGCCTATCTAGAAGGCCCTCAGCCTGAGTTACCACAAGACAGAGCGGGGGTACGTGACCACTGTTTGGCCCCATTGAAAGAGCCACCGATCATGGAGATGCTGAGCTCCTGCTCGATGACCTAGCGAGTCTTCACTTGCAGCTAGAAGATGACCAAATCCTGGTGTCGGCGAAGTCTCGACGACCCCGTTATTTTGACTTGCGGCATGCACCATCGCGTGACTTACAGTCTGACCTTCCCTAAAGAGAACCATCTCACGAAGAGATTCACACCAGTACAACAACAACATTCAATTGAAGGTTAAACAAGGCACACAGCCCAATGTTGTGAGAAAAAAGCAGAATTCCCCGATTGTCGAAATCCCTTTCCGGTGATCTCTCAAAACCCAAAATACCACAAAATAGAGACCAAAAAGAACCAAAACGACTACGAAGACTTCTCCTTCAACCCGCAATCAAAACAAAAGTGCAGAATGCCACAGATCGAGTAGCATTGGCCATCAAAAAGTCCACAAGTTTGGCCGGACTTTCTTCCCCCGGAAGAAATTTGCCGCAGCACGATTAGAAGACATCAAAATAATCACAAATGAACAAACTTCAAGAATATGATAGCAAATCGTCTGGATCATCGTCGCAAATACCCAAAAAAACGCTCTCAAGGTCTAGCAATGGCGGCGGGCCTCACAAGAAGGGATGGTTCTGTCATTAGCACAAAAGATTTTTGGGGCATTTTGGTCATTGTACCCAATTTCGGGATTTCATTTTAATTTATTTTAATTGAATTTAAGATTGATTTTTGAGTATCCACCCATGTTTGGTGAGAGCTCTCTATAAACATGCTTAGGTCAATTGTAAAAGGGGGATTGCCATTCATTAAAGGAGAGGCATTATGCCTACTTTCGTTCATCTTTTCGCTTCTAACCCTAAATCCCATGAAGAAGAGAGAGAAAACTTTTAGAGAGAGAAAAATACCCCTGAACGTGTGGGCTATACCCTTGCTCTCCTAAACAACCTTGAACGCTCTCTCTCTCTCTCTTCTTTCTAATGCGTAATCCCGCGTCCGCACTAAATCATGCGGACGTGAGAAAACCAAAGACTCTCGACCCTCACGCATCTGCTCTAATTTTCCCTCGAATAGTCTAACCGAACTAAGAAGTGTGCCCGCCCTCTCGTTCGACTATTCAAGAAGGACCTTCTTATAGTGAGGGCTCAACTCTTTGGTCGTCAGCCTTCCGACTGACAAACATCACCTGGGGGAGTCGTCACAGAGGAGAGGAGGAAAACATCCATCATAACCTTGGCAAGAGAGGGAAGGAAGGAATCGTTCAAAGTCTAAAGAGAGTCCATGTCCAAACCACGCTGATAGATAGCCAGAGGGCTTTCGTAGCTGATCTAAGAGGGCGAATCGCCCAAGTGTATCCCACGAACCCACAAACGACGAGGTAAGCGTCTGAATGTTCCCCCATCGTAAAAACTCTCTCTTTAATGATAGCTTATCTGCGTTTAGGAGAGCACGTGTACCTGCATCCCCGGATGTGCCACATGCGCGAGCCCTCCGTGATTGTTTGAGAAAGGATTTTCTCTTCACCGCCTGCGCAAGGACCTAAAGAAAATCAAGCCCCTACCAGAGGCGTCTAACCCCTTTTGAACTAGTCAACTCGAATTTTCGAGAAGAATCTAGGGGAAAGCTTCCCAAACAGACTTGCAATTGACTTAGAACTATTTTAGAGTATGCAAGGAGACACCCTTAATCTTAGATAGAAACCCTAGAATTTAGAAGCCTAACCCTATATAAACTCTAGCATCCAAACCCTAATTCCATATAATAAACCCTAGCTTAGGTCATCTTGACCCTAGCCCTAAAGCCTTAGTCTTCAAACCTCGTTCCCAGAAACCATGATCCTAGATCTAGGCTATGAAACCTTAACACAATCTTGATACGTTTCAATCATTCATAAGTTCGAATTTCTTGCTAATTTCAGCATTAGAATTCAATGAGAAGGCAAAAGGTGTTAATCAGCTGCGGGCATGATAAAAGAGACATCCTCAAATTTGGGTGTCCTAGGCCAATTGGCTCGGGTAGGTAAGTTTTCTTTACTTTTCTTCTGTAGTTGTTTAAGTTGGATTTGATTTTCAATAGTTTTCCTTTATTTTTTACCAAAAGGCCAAGCTGGCATTGCCAGAGATCTAAAGGAAGAATTAGCCTATTCAGGTTGATTAAGCCTTTAGATTGTAACTTGACTAGCCCCCACATAATCTCTATTGTGATTTTATTAACTATATTTATAACGACAGAGCATGGGATTTCAGTCTTGAAATTCTCTCTATTTTTCACTGTAAACAAAGTATGGTGCACCCCATGGCCTCGTTGAGCTTGTTTTTATGCCAAAAATAAGCTTATCTGTTTTGTTATTTCTGCAATTTAAACATCAGAAGCCGAAAAACAATAACATAATTAGATATGATCCCCCGGAGTCATATGGGGATTTGATACATATAGACACTGAAAAACCTTTTGTCTGGGGACTTTCCTAAAAACGCCGCACTGTGCAGCATTTAGAAGATTTTCCCTTGAATGACATGCTATGTGGCCTTTTCATCGAAGGTGTCAAATATTTTATTTTGCGGCCCCTTATTCATTTTTGGATCCTTGCTTTATGTTTTTTGATATTTGATCAAATGAAAAAATAAATAAATCTATTTTATCAAGTTTTTCTTTAGGTGTTGAACTTCTTACGTACTTGGTATGTGTGTGGCCACATCCCAAGCACACACATCAGCTTGCTGGTTTCCATACTTTTGCAAACACCTAACCAGGGAAGCACTGAAAACCATTTCAAGTTTCAAACACCTTCGAAGTTGGCATAAACACTGAGAGGGGCACCTAGCTGTTCAGAATTAGGGCGGTTGGTGATCGTGCAACTTCAATTGCTAGCGCACCTCTATAATCTTTAGCCTCAAAGCACCCCACACATAATAGGACCTGATAAATCCTTTTAATAGGTAGTCAGAACCTACAAGGTTCCCAACTAACCTAGCTGCATTTCAGATTTGTTAGCTAGAAAACCCACCAAGACTTGACCGTACCCGTAGCTTATTAGGTCAAATTGATTTCAAATATTTTCATGTGGTGTTTTGCACTTAGAACTAGGTCTAGGAGTTATTTGAGTCTAGATTCTTGCCTATTTCCTCACTCAGGTCCAAACCCAAGTTCAACACTAAGTCTAGGAGGGATTTCTGCCCAATTAAGCCCATATCTCAGCCCGGATCCACACCCAGGTCCTGGTCCGAGTTCACACCCAAGTGCGAACTATGTCCATCCTTAGGACTAGGTTAGGGCTCGCCCAGATCTGAGCCTGAGCCCAACTCCCATTTGGTCTAGGTCGAGTTTTAGGTCTCGGTCTAGGTTCAAACTCAACTATGTTTGAGTTGTGGTTCATGCCTAACCATCATGTCTATCATGAAAGGCAAAGGTGATGTTAGGTGTTGGGGTGATTATAAGTTGAAATATGCAAATGAAACAAAGTAACCTCAAAAGAAATTCAATAATAACTCTGTTAGGGTATAACAGAGCTTTATTTTATTTATAGGGATTGAACAGTTCGAAGGCATACGTAGCTCCCTTGTTAATTACATCCAATATCTCGTACAACAGATATGTGAAATACCTCGTTTAATCAATCACAAATGATTTCATCAAGAAGAGAAATGCAGAAGAAAGAACTAGCAAGTAAGTCTTGAAGCTATGCATGCTTGTATGAATTTGTTCATACAAGTGTACAATGGTATGCACACATGAATACCTTGGTGTGTCTGTTATCCCATTTTATCTCTCTTCATGATCTCACGATGTCTTCTTTCTGATCTTGATAGAGTTATTTATAGTCGTCGAACACTTCGATTAGTAGCTCTGGATTGTGTCTAGTAGTTGTGATGTAGTACATGTAATGGTCCTCCCACCTTACTTTGGTGGTGACACATGGTCTTGCACGATCATTGTATTTTTAGAATGTTCATCTCATTCAAGATGGGTGTTGCATCATGGTGGTCGGGGGCTTGATCTTCCTTCGTTCCCTCGCATGCGAGGCGGCGAGGAGGAGGATCCTCTCTTGGGACAACCACGGAAGGTCCGCGTGCACTTCACTCTCACCGAGTGCGCGCTCGCGTACCCTCCTGTGTGCAGATAGGCTACCAATAATGAAAGAGATTTTACGATGCGAGTACGCTTGCACACTTACAACGCCATTTGGGGTTCGGGAGACACACCCGGGTGGTTCGCCCTCTTAAAATAATTATGAAGCCCTTCGGCTGTCTGCCAGTGTGGTTTGGACATAGACTCTCTTCAGGCTTTCGACTCGTCTCTTCTCTCTCTTATTTGTAAAACTATGATGGGAGTCCTGACTGTACTCCTCCATGGTGGTTCACTCAAGCAAAGCAGACTGGCAGGACAAAAGTGTGTAGAGGAAAGGTGGCAGGAATCTTCCTGTCCGCGTGAGCGATGTGCGCTTGAGAGCTTGGAGAAATCGCTAGGGTTGGCTCGGGTCAGCGTGTTTGTCATGAACATGGATTACTGTGCTAGGGCAAGAAACACGTGGGGAGAGAGTGAGAGAGGAGGCCTAGGGTGTAGCCTAGTTTAGGAAAGGAAGAGTGAATGGAACCGTGCACTCAGGGGTATTTTGTTGTTGTTGAAGGGTATTTTTTGACACTGTAATCCCTGGTGTGAATAAAGAGGAAGCAATTTGTGACCTAGGTTCACAGGTGTCAAAATGCCTATGGACTAAGGAAGCAGTAATAGAATGCGCCCTGGTCTGGAGTATAATTTTGACAGCCTCATAATGACCCAATAATGCTTGAAAAAGTGGTTATGGGTCTCCTAAGAACACCCGCCGAGTCTCGTCGTAATCTGACGAAGTTAAGGTGAATCAGACGACAAAACATTTTCAGAATCCTATCCCTAACACACTGAAAGAAGACCCTATAACTACAGCCCTATCACCAAAGCTTTGAACGATCACCAGACTACTTCCATTGGATTCAGAATGTTTGGAAACCCCCAGATACAAAGTTTCGGCCTATTCAGACGATTCTAGAGCAATATGCTGCTAACTTACCAAAAATATGTAGGCTGCACACAATTATGGTGCACCCTCAGTAAACCAGTTTCCATTTATAGAAAATGTGCTTTCCATGTTTGGGGCTAACTTCCAATGGTCTTTATCTCCTTCATCCCAGATTGAAACAAGCCCAAATTTTGAGAGGATGTTCGTCTCATTGGCCCGATCATTTTGATCTGTGGCACACCCCATGGCATGTCCTGAGCCGAGAGAAATAAAAGAGAGAAGGTCACCATAGGAAAGTCATCAGTTGCATATTTTTCAAGAAGAAGGTCCTTTTGATCAAATGGGCACATCATAGTGCTCACATAATCGATCGGCTTGAAAATGGGTGCATCACGATCATGAGGTCAAGGGGTCCATTCGAGCCAAACCTTGCACGTGATGAACGGTCAGATCTGCTGCATTTCAAGGACAAAGAAGAACTTTTCGGCCACCGGAATCCCAATTCCGGCAAAAATTCCCCAATAGAGAAAGTGATTATTCGGGCACCAAATCGAGCCATTCTTGTTGCCAAACGTCCATGACGACTCGCTTGTCATTCTACAGCAAAGAAATCGAGGGAAAAACATCGAGAAACGAGTGAAATCTTGAATCTAAGATCGCAAGTTTCTCACATCTTTGTCGCCTCAAGTTCAAGGCTCAAAACCTCGATCATGACTCAAAATCTATACCAAAATGATCACCTCACCGAGCTTATCAAGTCCACAATGTTATTTTGGTCAGAAGATGGCCGAAAAGACCTCATACCTATGTGAAATTGCAAGAACGTTCACAACCATGGAAGGACTGATTTGGAATTAGCAGGATCGTGAGCGAGGGGCAAAATCATCATTTTACCTCAAATTTTTAGCTTTTATTTAATTCATAAAATGTGTATTTTTCAGCAATTAGGTTAGTTTTTAAGCATCCACCCATGTTTTCAGTGGTTGCCTATATATACCCAGCATGTAATAACTCATGGACCGATCGATTAGCTCTTGGTGAATGATAAAAAAAACTTTGGGCATTTGACTTATCTTCTTTTACCCCTTCCTTAGAGAGAGAGAGAGGAGATAAAATATTTTTGGCAATTGATCACTACCTGTGGTTCTAGCCTCCGAGTCGAGGACCCTAAGTAAACCCTCACCCTTCTCACGTGGAAAGTGTTCTCTCTTCTTTCTCTCTCCTCCCTCCTTTTCTCTCTTTCCTCTCTCTCTTCACCTTTCTCCTTCTCTCTCTCCTCTTCTCTCTCCCTCTTCTAGATCCTTCTTCCTCTCCCTCTTCTTCTCTTTCTCTTTGTCTTCTCTCTTTTCTCTCTCCTCCCTTTCTCCCTCTCTCTCTTCTTCTCTCTCCCCCTTATAGATCATTCTTCTTCTTTTTCTCTCTCTTCCCCAAGTGGCGGCCCCAACTGCCGTCTCTCCCTCTCTCTTACTTCTAGATCTTTCTTCCTCTCCTTCCCCTCTTCTCTTTCTCTCTTCCCTGAGTGGTGCCTTTAGCCGCTGTCTCGCTCTCCATCCACTTATTATAGCCTTCTTCTTCTCTCTCCCTCCTCTCCTTTCTCTCCCTATCTTCTCTCTTCTCCCCTCCCCGAGCAGTAGCCTTGGCCGCCACCTCGCTTCCTCTCTATCTCTTTCTCTCCTTACCTTCTCTCCTCTCCTTTTTCTTTTTGACTTCTTTCCCCTCTTCTCTCTATTCTTTCTCGTTCTTCATCCCTCTCCTCTCTCCATCTCTTTCTCTCCCTATCTTCCCTCATCTCTTTTCTCTCTCGTCTCTTCTCTCTTTTCTCTCTTCTCCTTCATCTCTTCTTATTCTCTCTTCCTTCCTCCTCTCCTTTCTCTCTCTATATTATTTCCTCTCCCCTCTCTATCTCTCGTCTTCCTAAGCGGCGGCCTAAGCCGACATCATTCCTTCTCTCCCTCACTCTTCTTTTCTCTTTCTCTCTTTCTTGCTCTCTTCCCCTCTCTCCTTTCTTAGCTTTTCTCTCATCTCTCCTCCCGTCCCCTACCTTCTATCTCTCTGACTTCTTTCTCCTTTACTCTCGCGCGACGACCTACGTCAACAACTCACTCTCCTCATCTTTACTCTCCCTCATCTCTAAGGTAGTGACCTAAGCCGCCGACCTGCTCTCCCTTTCTTCTTTCTTTCTCTGCTTCTTCCATTCCTAACTGTCTATCCTCTCATTTTCCTTCTCCCTTTCCCCCTTAAATAAAAAAAAAATATAAAGCCTACACCATGCGTCATTTGTCAAGGAGACGTCATGAACCCGTCTAATTGACACAGACTCTATGACACCATCCCTCTTCGTTCTATTTTCTTTGGGTATACACGTGTGTGTGTGCTCACCTTATGACAATCTAGGGTCTTTCGACCCCACTTGTCTGGACAACTCATATGTGTGTTTGGTTGCAGAAAGGAAGAAAGGAGGTCAAGGGAGTTGAGTTCGAGCCAGCGTCAGGCTCGCGGGGCTTTCTTCGTGATTTAAGAAGATGCCCATGCGAGCAGCCTGAGCATGTCACAGACCCATTGTGAGGTAAGTCTCGCTTCACATCCTTAATTCCTCTCTCATTAGTTGGTACCCTGGCTACACAGTACGCATGTCGCGATTTTTCAAGAGAGCGATCTCAAGACCAGGGCCACCACACGCCCGGATCCCAACAGCCGAGGGACCTCACGTCGAGGGCCCAAGGCGAGATCGAGGCAACTCAATATCTCTGGCAACTCCACTGGGGACACGCTACCTCATCGTCGGCTCATCCTCTCTTGACCTTCCTTTTTTCTGTTCCTGTTTTCTACACACACACACACTTGGTGTCAGGTTATTCAAACCTTATATTCGGGTAGGGGATTTTGTAATCCCCGCACTTGTGAGCTTATCTTCTTGGGGAAAGGTTCCGTGAACCTCGTTCCCGACCTTTCCCTTGAGTGTTGACCCAGTGTCATGCTCCCGGGTCCTCACTCGGATTGAGGTGAGAACGGATTTGAAATTCCCTCACTCCCCATCTCCTAGCATTGGCAGATCCTCTGCCAACGCACTTTGCATTGGTGGTATTGCAACCATCGCACACAGCATGTGCCTTGTTATCAGCAAGACACTCGATCCCATTGCTCGGGGCAGTCGAAAAACTGCCCCACCCTCTTCTGTGATTGACAGTTTATCTGTCATTGCTTCTATGGGTCGCCACAAGGCCGCCCCTTATCCTTTGCCACCTCGAGCCTTGACAAAGGAAGGTTCAACACCATGATAAGGAAGTTTCAAGACCTCTGCCTCTCACACAACCACTAAAGCTCATGGTTCATCCACTCGAGCAACACCCCGGGGCAACCCTCAAGTCGCTGCAGATCATTGTCAGGGTTTGAGTCTCCTGGAACTTGGCCCTACACCTTCTTCTCATGTGCATTCCACCACTCGGGGCAGCTCTATTGCTCCGTCTTCCCGAGCACACGGACGATGACCTCCTTGTCGATGCTCCCAACACATGCCTACTCACTCAAAGGCCATTCCTTCATGCACACATGCTTGCAGCACTGGGCCTTCTAGGCTCGGACCTGCTGCTCAAGCCTGGGTCGATCGCCAGGTCACCCAAAAACCTTCTCCGAGGAGCGCACATATGCCAGTCTTGTGGACCACTCTGAGCACTTAACCGAAAGTCATTGGCGTCAGTCTCCTCCTCCGCTCGCCCCTTCTCCTCTAGCGATGCCCTTAGAGACCTGCTTCCCTACAAGTACCCTCTTACAGTCCTCTCCCCAAAATCATGTTGACCTTGGAGCTCAGTGGTGAGCTCAGGACAAGATTCCCTATTTGAGGCAAGCCCCTCTTTCATCGCCCATCTCTGCCCAAGCCAAAGCATTCAAAGGAAGACAAGCAGATTGTTATCCCTGGCCCCCATCCTCTGCCTCAGCTCATGGAGGTAGCTCTGACTTGCTTGAAGAGAGCTGACCATTTGCAGTCACGGTCTAGATCTCGGTTCTGGAAGGAAGTATATCAGAACCTGAAGACCAAGCATGAGAAAGGCATACGAATTGCGCCAAACATAAGGCCCAAAGCATATGGGGAAAGCAAGCCTATCAACCCCCTGGCCAAGAACCAGTTCTACCTACTACGGGCGACAATCCAGCCTGAGACAAGAGGGGTAGAGGCCTGCATGGTCATGAATGTCATAGGGGACGACCCGAGCCAACAGCACCCACGGTCCCAAGACCAGCGCGAACCGATCCTCACCCTGTCCGCATTCAAGGCCCGAGCTCAATCGGGGCAGGTCTGACCCCTGCTGACTGACCTCTCTCACCCAATCCACCGGACATACAAGGTCCAGCTTGTGCAAGAGATCACCCTCCTCGAGGAGAGAGTCAATGTAATGGTTATCGAATAGCCTGACAAAACCTCAAGAATGTTTGACTCGGCTTGAGGGTCTAATAAAGAAGATTGAATAAATGGAAAGTGTCATGCCCCCTGGAAATTCATCTCACCATGGTGCTAATTCTCCGCAGCTTCCCCATCCTGTTGAGGAGGCCCCGAGGCAGCCGCCTCCTCCCAGCTCTCACAACCATTCTTCCCATCATTAGGTCTCACAGGTTGACATCGATGTCATCGTTAACCACAGGCTACAGGGCAGGCAAATCCTCGGATGGAAGAGACGTCCCTCTACTAGAAGCCCTACCCCTCTTTTATTGATTTGCTCCCATTTCCCCCTAATTACTAGAAAGGGAGACTCCTTGTCTTCAACGACACGAGTTCTCCCCACCAGCATCACGCTCACTTCATCTTGGCATGTCAAGAGACGACTGCTGATGGGAGGCTCCTCCTTCGTTAGTTCATCGAGACTTTTGATGGGTTGGCATTCAAGTGGTATGCCCGGCTTCTCCCAAACTCAGTGCAAACCTGGAAAGATATGGAGCACTTGTTTTACAAGAGCTTCTATGAAGTTGAAAGAGAAGTACAAGACATTGAGCTTCTCACTATGATCTAGGGTCTGAAAGAGCCTGTTGACCAAGTCATTGTAAGATGGAGGGATCTGGCTACATATTAGACCAAGCCTATGCCTGAGATTGATTATGTTTAGACTTGTGTGCATAACATGCGACTGGAAATCTCCTTGAATGTCGAGGCTTCAAACCCTACTTCTATGTCAGATATGATCTCTAAAGTAGTACGCATATAAAAGCTCCTTAAGCACCATGGCAGGCTCCAAGTGCAATCATCTAGTGGAGTAACTAGACAATTTTAGTAATGCTCGCCCTAATTCCTGGGGCAATCAGCAAAGGGGGGTGATTAGTGCCACCGTCACTGTATTTAATTCCAAGAAGGCCCCTCTCCAAACTCTGGATCTCTCTAAAGGGGTGTATCCTGCTAATGCCCAGGTGATACCTCAGGTAAGACAACAGCAACCCCAGTCCTACAATAAGGTGCCTCCACCTCAAAATCTTTATCGAAAGGACTATTGAGAACAAAAGAAGAACAAGGTTTACAGCTTCGATAAGGAGTGAGTCCCAACCCTGGCCGGGGCCTGATTTTCTCTTAGGTCCTCACGCCAGGAGCGGGGAGAAAATCCTCTCTCAAACAATCGCAGAGAGCTCACGCGCGTGACGCGTTCGATGATGCGAGTGCAAGTGCTTTCTTGAGCGTGGATATTCTACCAACAAATAGAAAGATTTTATGATGAGAGAAGGTCAATTTACTTACCTCATTGCTGCAGGTTCGTTGGACAAGTTTGGGCGGTTTGCCCTCTTAGATCAGTAACGAAAGCCCTCCGGCTATTCACTAAGGGACTCTCATAAGATGCTAATGATTCTTTTCTTCCCTCTCACGCTTGGGTTTCATTGGATACTTCAGTTCTCCTTTTCCATGTTGACTCTCTTCCAATCGATGTTTCTTCGAATAATCGAACAAATGGGCAAGAGAGCCTCTTGATTCGGTTAAAATATTCGAAAAAGAAAACTAGCGGGAATGTGTGCGGGTTGAGGCCCTTTGGTTTGTTCATGTCCGTGCGGTCTTGTGCGGATGAGGGATTGTGTTTGGAAGAAGAGAGAGAAAGCTTATGGAGCAATGGGTATTTTCAAGAGAGAGGTGTGTGCCCGTGCGATCGGAGGTATCTCTCTCTCTTGTAAAATTTTTCTCTCTCCTCTTCATAGGGTGAAAAGAGACAAGCAAAAGTAAGCATAATGCCATCTCCTTTGATGAATTGTAATCCTTGTGTACAATTGACCTAGGCTTGTTTATATAGAGTTCTCACCAAACAGGGGTGAATACTAAAAAAACCAAGCCTGGATATAATTAAAAGAAATTAAAATAAAGTCTCGAAATTGGGTACAATGATCAAAATTCCCTTAAAATATTTTGTGCAAATGATAGACTTGTCCTTCTTGAGGAGCCTGCTGCCATTGCCAAGCTTTGAGAGCCCTTTTCTGGTACTTGCAGTGTGAGTATGGTTGATCTGTTGTTATATTCTTGAAGTTCATTTTCTTGTGGGCGTTTTGACCTCTTTTGATCATGCTGCGATAGACTCTTTCATGTGGGAGAGAGTTCAGTTAGTTTTGTGAACTCTTTAATGGTTTGTTTCCTGATCTGCGGTGTCCCTGCATTTTTGTGTTGATTGCGAGCCTGGGGACAATCTTCTTAGTCCTTTCTGCAACATGTTCGGTTTGCTTTTTGGTCTTTGTTTTGTGATATCCTTCGGGCTTCTAAGAGATCACTGGAAAAGGATTCCAGCGACAGGGGATTATGTTTTCTTCTATGACCTTGGGGTTCGTGCCTTTTTTTTTGTCTTTTAGTTTGAACACTGTTGTCGCGTTGGCTTGAGTTTCTTCATGGCTCTATTCTTTTGGTTTAGTTCCTATGCAATTGAGTTCTCTATGAGGGTCAAGATGTCGCTCCAAAGATACTCGCGTCAATGGATTCAGGCCATCCTTCTTCTTTCGCAGGGTAAGCTCATCTTCACGTTTTACGCGTTAGGATGATGGGGCTGTCGAGGCTTTGCCGATGTCTGAAGCTTTGGCCATTCTTTAGCTGCAGATAAGTGGTCGTGAGCTTGTCGAAGAGTGGCCAGAAATCTCCATTGCCGTCGATCGGTTGGTGAGGCTGTACAGTGGAAGTGTGCCTCTGCCCTACTTTGCAATGGTTCAGGCTTAGGGTTGCTGGGTTGACCCGATTGAGCCCGGGCCTGTTTCTTTTGGAAGGTGACGACAGTGGCCGTTTGGCATATTATTGGGCTCATGTGTTCTTGGCGGTGGCATAAGACCTTGTCCTTTGGGCACGCAGGTGCTTTTCCTTGGTCATTCTGGTTCGAGGCTTATTCTCGGCTATTGTCTTCGCACAGCCGTGTCTTGCGTGTCGCCGTGACTAGGTTGTAATTGACTCTCTCCTTTATTTGCTTGAGGGACTAAGGAACATCAAAAATGACGTATAACAACTTGCCTCGATGGATGTTGCGCTTTGAGAGAAGCGAGAAGTGTAACATTCGAAAAAAGAAGGGATTTTAGACGTCGAAGTTTATCGTTGGAATCCTTACTAAGACGTATTGAAGGGACTGTTTGTAGAGGAGACTTGTGCCTTGGATGGATAGCCAAGGAGCCCTCGGTAGGCGCATGAGTTTCTTCACTAGAGTTGGGGGTTGTTTGGAGGGGCATGGTAGCTCTTTCAGTTCTCATCCTACTATGTCCAGTCGAGGGCTTTTGTGTGGCCTATTCCAAAAGGTCTGGTCCAATTGATAGAGGGGGTTTTTCAAGCAGTCTCTTTGATGAGACTTCACCTTGGGTGTTGGGATTTGGTAGGGTACCTCTTTTGGTTCCCATCCTATCGGGTCCAGTTGGGGGCTTTTGTGTGGATTGTCCCGAAAAGTCTTGTCCAATCGATAGGGAGGGTTTTCGAGGTGGTCTGTTTAGTGAGACTTCACTCTGAGTGTTTGGCGGGAGGTATTGCTTTGGCTTGGCAATCATGAGTCCTTTGGGGGCATCTCTGGCTTGTCGGCATGACTTTCCTTTATGTTTCTCCTTTTCTCTTTTTTTTTTAGCAGCTTCATGGTGACGATGGAGTGGTGCAGCACAGTGATCGAACTCTCTTGAGGGAGCTCATCTTGAAATCATTAGTGGCGGAGTCATGATTTGCTAGAGATGGTCGAGATGAACTTTTCCAGTCAGCGATGGTGCTTCATTGACGGATGTTGAGGGGGAAGGAACATGGACGATGTTACCGATGGGATAGTGTGAATGGCGTGGCATGGTGGTTTTGGGATCATCTTGTGGGTGCCCTTGGTGGGCGTTGATTCCAGTCTTGTTGTTGTGAGCTAACGATTAAAGAGGAGTTGTCTTCAACGCTGGTGGTTTGTTGTTGTTTGGTCGAAGCATGGATTTCAGTGCTCTAGGAATTTGTTTGGTGGCGCTGGGCGGAGCAGTTGTCTGGCATTGGGCGGGGAGTTTTTATATTTTTCTCTTTTTTTTTTTGATGGCATTGGGGCCAAATTTTTTTGAAGTGGCACAAGGGGACGAAAATTTTTGAAGTGAATTTTGGCATGGCGCTGGGGTTGGAGATTGTTTTTTTGAGTGGTGCTGAGGTCGGAGGAATTTTGAAGTGGCACTTCGGAGATTTTTGGAGTGGTGTTAGGGCCGGAGATTTTTTGAAGTGGCACTGGGGCCGAAGAGTTTTGGAGTGAGCCTGGGGCCGGAAATGTTTTGGAGTAGCATTGGGGTCGGAGGATTTTTGGAGTGGCGCTATGGCCGGATATTTTTAGAGTGGCGCTGTGGCCAGAAATTTTTGGAGTGGCATTGGGGCTGGAGATTTTTGGAGTGGCGCTAGGGCCGAAGATTTTTTGAAGTGGCACTGGGGTTGGAGATTTTTGGAGTGGCTCTAGGGCCGAAGATTTTTTGGAGTGGCACTGAGGCCGAAGATTTTGGAGTGGCGCCACGAGATCACATCTGTGCCTTTGTTATTTTTCTCTTCTTACTAATGGCACCCTCGTGGGTTTCATCATGCCGTTTTTTTTTTTACAGAACGCTTTTACTCATGGTTTTGTGGCCATGCCTGTCTGTCATTTTTACTCATGGCACCCTTACGGGTTTCACCAATTTTTTTTTTTTTTGAGTACCTCAGCAATCGGGGGTTTCGGAAGGGGAGCAAGGACGGATTGGTTGCTTGTTTGAAGGGCGTACTGTTCGAGGGTGACACGTGGTTGAAGGAGATGATGGGAGATGGAGAGGCGTGTCAGGCCATCCTTTAATGAGATGATGTTTGGGAGGCGAGGTGGCGTGAGATTCGCGTCGTGATCTGATGATAATGGTGCTTGAAAGGCGTGGCGATGAAGGCACTGACTGTTGACGTATCGAGGTGCCTTTGGATGACACATGTTGGTGTAACTGTACGAGGCATTTCCTCGAAAATGGCAGGCTTTAACGGCAGAGTCATAGTTCCTTTATTAAAAGGGGCGTTCAGGCTTGATGGCCTTAGAGGCAGTTTTCCTTCGCTTGTTGGAGTTGGGCCAGCTTTAAGAGCTTCGATGGGCAGACCAATCTTTGATGGTGCGCTTGAGCTCTCTTGTTGTCCTTGCTTTCTTGGAAACTGGAGAGGGATGCTTATGAAGACGTACCCAGCATTAGGCGTTGTCGAACTTAAATCCAGTCCCGCCCATCCGGGGTAGGTGGTGATGGGCTTGGCTTGGCTATCCCTTTGCTGGTAAAGATTGACCAAACAATGAATTTGGTTGTCTCTATTGTTTGGTGTTTGGGTGAGCCATCTATTATAATGAGAGGGGTGTCGTGTTCTGACTTCCTTTTGATGGCACCTTTTTTTTTTACCTTCACTTTGTCACGAGGAGGAACAAGAAGTTTCTTTGGTTTTCTTCAAGCCTTGCTTGAAGAGAATGAGGTTGCTTCTTGAAGATGGCTGCTATCTTAGAGAGGGGCAGCTTCATGACGGGCGAAAGGGGGGGATTTATTTTCGGGTACTTCATTCTTGATCCAGAACGATGGGTCCTGCCCTTGTGGAGGGATGTCTTTTATTTTTTTGGTGTTCAATTTCTTTTCGAAAAAGAATGACCAGTCACATGTGCCTTGAGGATATCGAAGAAGTTTTCTTTAAGTGAAGAACAGACGATTACAACTGTCATGATGTCGTGGAAGCCGTTTTCTTTTGATAAAGGGCCATTTCAAGGTGGTTTCATTGTAACAACATTTTGTATTCCCTTTGTTCATGAATGAATCCTCTTTCTCTTCGGCTTGAGTGTTCTTTGTCTAGCATATTTCCTCTTTGTCCCTTATCTGTTGACTTCTTTGCCGTTTTCTTCTTTTTGAGCTTAGCCTTTGTCCCTGCCTATGAGTGGCGACAAGGAGCTAGGTCAGGAAAGTGCTTGCTTTCTTCCAGAAGTGGTTGGGATGCCCTTTTGGGTTTTCATCTGAGCACCCTTTTTTTTTTTTGTGAAACATTTGCGTGCGTGGATAGCGTAAGGAAAAAGATTCCTTCACTTATGGGTGTGTGACAGAGTGAGTGTGTGCCGGGATATGCAAATAAGCGATGTGCTCCTAGGGTATCTTGAAATTTATCGAAGAGTAGAGAGAGAGTGTTGTGTACCTGGCTGATGTTTGACCTATCATGGGTGCATCATCTTCTCGGGGCGCTGTGTGCGAAGAATAATTATAATTTGAGGCGGCAGCGCGCTTTAGGATTAGCATAGTATTTTAATTACTAATTGGTTGCCTTCCTTAGGATGAAGCACCATCTTCCCCGTCCATGTGACGCTTTTTATTACGCATGCATCAAGTACCGCCGTACCTGTGAACCTTGCGTCGTTTCTGCATGTGTGACACTTTGTGGTTCCTAGTTTCATGTGACATTTCACCTCGCGTGCCGCTCGGTGTTCTTCTGTGATAGGGACTCGTTTCCTACGGCCAGCTTCTACGCGTTTCCTTTTCTCCTTCCTGATTATAAGAGGGACAAGGATAAACACTTTCTGGTTTTTCATCAGAGCTTTTTACTGTCGAAGTTCCTATTTTCTCCTCCTCCTCGCATCTCTCTTGTGTTCTCGCTTCTTATCTTTGTTCCTTGTTTGTATGCCTTCCCTTTTCGCCATCGTTTTAGCTCGTCCTCCTGGTAGGACTTTTCTTTCTCTCCTTAAACGTGCTCATTTTTTGAAGGATTTTCGGTCTATTTTCTTAACTTTCTATTTGTCCTACTGTTGTCGGTCTAGCCTAGCAGGCATAGTCGTTTCATCTCTTTTTTTTTTCTTTGGCAGTGCGCATCCTTGATGTGAACCAGCTTCCTCGCGTCGGCAAGTTAGGGTCGAACCTTTATACTGGGGTGTCTTTGATGAGGGGAACCTCTTTAGGAGAGCTTGAGCCTAGCCAGGAGATCTCATGGAAGGACCCCTCATCCAGAGAACCCCTCATCCAGAGAGGCGACATATCGCTTTATCATGCTCTACACAGGAATTCTCCTTCCGACGAAAGTATGGCTACATTGAGGAAGAGGATGCTGGCGAAGCCTTGCCTTCAGTAGGCTGCAGGAGCTCTTTGTTTTGAAGGGGAGCATCAATATCTTGCCGGGTACAACACTTGGATGTTGGACATGTTGGATTATTTCGTAGGCACTCTGAAGGAGTGCGGTTCAGCCGCGGCGTGTCAATGGTCGGCTAGTTACTATGACTGCTGTTCAAACACCGTTAAAGCCCTTTTAGAGGCATGGTGTTATCGGACCAATAGTTGGCTTTTGGAGGAGGGTGAGCCAGGGATCACCCCGCTGGACTTGTACTTTGTAGGTGGTCTTCCCTTGTTGGGGGAGGAGTATGAGGAATTTGTCCCCAGTAACGGGGCTATTTTTGGTGGCAAACCCATCAAGGGTAAGTGGGCTCCTTCGAGTCTCAACCAGCTGTTCAAGATTTATCAGCTCCTACACTCAGAGTCGAAGCTTAAGTCTGGCGGGGTGCATGTTGATGCATGGCGATATTACTTTCATGATAACCACCAAGAGGGTGAAGATGTCAGCTCGAGCGTCTCATGGGAAGATGGGTCCCAATAGGCAGAAGCAATCAAGGCCTCGAAGAAGACGGTTGTCGAGGCAGAATGTGCATGACCGTGTGTAGTTGGCCCTCTTCCTGTGCAAGTTTGCTCTCCCCGGGGCAAGGGGCTATGTCATTCGGCATGCCTGTATGATGGCCCAGGGCATTGGCTTCGCATTAGCCCAACCAGTCCTGTGTAGCATCTTCCATGGGCTAGGGTCCATTGCTTGTGGGAAGGTCCCCTCGAAGGATAGTAGCAACAAGGTCCTCTTGGGTGAGGGCTTCCCGAGGCACTTTACCATGAGCTTCCCAGTGCATTATGTCTTCAGGTGGCTTTCCACATATTTTCCCAGGGTGTATGACATCAATGGGAACCTCGCGATGGCTGCCCGCATATGCTGAAGATTCCTGGGATGAAGGTTATGGTTAGAGAGCCGGATGAAGTTCGCGAGCTCCTGACTGATGCATCTTTCTTCACTCGTGAGAGGCCTTTCTCGGTTGGCGGCCCCTTTGACAACATTTTTATCGATGCTTGTGGCCTTGTGCGTAATAAGGCGATCACCGAGACAAAGGAGGCTTTGCACCTCGAGAGCATACGGGGTTGCATCCTTCCATTCAGGGGAGTGGGAGACAAGAAGTTGGAGGGCTACTTCTCTCACTGTTTTGTATGTCAGCATAACCTGTATCAGGGATGCTGAACTGCCATTTCTTTCTCAAAGAAATATGAGAAGAAGGGTGTCACGACCCCGCCCCTTACTCCCCACCGTACTTGCAGGAGGGAAACAGGGTATGGGACCTCTACTACAGGTAGCGAATGCCACTCAGGTGGGAGTGCGCTCAATGCTTTGAAAAGATGGAAGTCAAAGCCAACCACGAAATAAAAACCAAACTAACAATCACACAACCCACAAAATATTGGAGCATGCAAGTCCCAAAATTTCATAAGATAGATCCAAAATATTAAAAGAGAGTCCAAGTCACCAAAGGCCCAACAACAATTACATAGCTTTAATATCAAAGACAACTATATGGCCCAACTTCCATCTAAAACATCAATAAAAGAGAAGCCTCCACAGGTAGCGAATGCCACTCAGGTGGGAGTACTCTCAACGCTTTGAAAAGATGGAAGTCAAAGCCAACCACGAAATAGAAACCAAAGTAACAAGCACACAGCCCATAAAATACTGGACAATCCAAGTCCCAAAGTTTCATAAGATAGATCCAAAATATTACAAGAGAGTCCAAGGCACTAAAGGCCCAACAACAATTGCATAGCTTTAATATCAAAGACAACTGTATGGCCCAACTGCCATCTAAAACATACAATCAAAGAGAAGCCTTCACAAGAATTACATGACTCCACCACCAGCCGCGATCACCAAACTGCCCATCCACAACCTGCAGCTATCATTCTACATAGATGAAAGTTAAAGGGATGAGCTATAAAGCACAATAAGTAGATCACGATTCCATGCTTTTTTTCCTATGAATATCATCTCACAATAATGCTCAAGGTGCTATGCCATTCATATAAAACATTAGTCATGTGTCATAATTATATCTATCAGTGTGCCGTGCATGATTCATAGTGGAGCAATAACAAATACAAATCTTAGCAAATCAACATATGAAGGTAAACATCAATAATTACCAACTAACTCACTCCCTAATTCGCCTTCTCCCTAAGTAGAAGCTCTATCCATCAATCTAAGCCAATCCCATTGCTTAGAACTTCTACCATCACTCAGGAGGAAAGACAATGATAATGGGTAACCCATTTAGTAATGCTTTCAAACGCACACACACGGTCCCCAACACGCTTTGGGGCTTTTGATAGGCTCTTGGCCTTGTAAGACATTGCTCTCTCTTTGCATCTCTACTAAAGGGTGTTACACTACCAAAGGGGTCCCAATGGGTAGTGCCCATATATATCTTGGGGGATGCGACCCAAAATTCATATCACATCCTAGCTCCCTTCCTATCATCAGGAGTTAGGAAAATATCTCATCATGTGGCAAGTCCATGCTCACATATCATATGTCATCGTGGGGCAAGTCCATGTTCACACATCATATCTCATCATATGACAAGTCCATGCTCACACATCATATCTCATCGTGCTGCAAGTTCAGGCTCACACGTCATATCCCATAGTGCGGCAAGTCCATGCTCACACATCATATCTCATCGTGTGGCAACTCCATGCTCACACATCATATCTCATCGTGTGGCAAGTCCATGCTCACACATCATATCTCATTGTGGCCATGCAATATGCTCAAAGCAAGCCGACAAATAACATATCACATCATGGCCATGCAATACGCTCAAAGCATGCCGACAAATAACATATCACATCATGGCCATGCAATACGCTCAAAGCAAGCCTAATCACAAAGCACTTATCACATAGCTGACCACATATGTCTTATCACATAGCACTTAACATATCTCAAAATTTTGCATGCATGTCATTGACCACATGGGCCTTTATCACATAGCATGTCTTAAAATCATGCACACATATCACAACAAAGCATGTCTTACTACATGCATTCATATCATATTTGAGCATGTCTTTCTACATGCACTCATTTCATAGCTGAGCATGTCTTACTACATGCATTCATAACATAATAAAGCATATCTCATCATCATGCATTCATATCACAACAAAGTATTTCTTACTACATGCATTCATACCATAGCGTAGCATGTCTTACTACATGCATTCATAACATAACAAGGCATATCTCATTATCATGCATTCATATCACAACAAAGCATGTCTTACTACATGCATTCATAACATAACAAAACATACTTTCATTTCATAACAGAATATGCCTCATTTTGTGCCTTCATTCCATAACAGAGTATGCCTCATTATCATGCCTTCATTTCATAATTGAGGATGCTTTCATGCACACATATCATAATAGAGACAGGTTCATATGAAACAACAATATGTCCAAAGCATACTACATATTATCAGGTTCATTATCTCAAAGGACATCTTTCGATTATTTTTCTAGTTTTTCACAGTGAATACGGTCCACTTATAAAAACATATCATGATATAAAAATATCACTTGGACCTGATACCACATTTATAGCAATCTAAGCTCATGAAAGCACAAATTTCATGATGGGGGTAAACCCAAATTTTGGGTTGAAGTTTTCCAAACAATTTGATGTTCTTGTATAAAATTCCTATTTTCACAGTAGAAAATCCAGGATGACATACTCAGAGGAAAACGGGCATAACTTTCAAATCACAGGGAATTTAGTCATACTTCCAAAACAATTTTGGAATAGACTCATGTTTCTTTCATTTAAAAGTGATTTGAGCTCATTTTGAAATATGACATGCTTCAGAAAATGGTAAATAACTTTTAAACCAAAAAAGATATTAGCAAGATGTCTTTTTTATGATAAAATAGACTCAATGAGATACGGTTTCACAAAATTTCATGATCTTAGGAGATATGTAGGATACTCAAATAGTTTCTCAAGTCGTAGCCACAATTCTGGAAAACAAAGCACACTCTAGCAAGTTTTAGTAACATGCACCCGCACCCATTTTAACACCCATACTCATACTTAAATCTCGTACTTTGATAGGCTAAGAAAATATGGATCAATCTAAAGCATGAAATATGGAAACCAGATCTACTTACAGCACTAAATGAAACTCCAAAGTGCTCCACACAGATTTCATTTCAAATGCCCAGCTCCAAAGGATGGGTCCAAGCTCAAGGGCTAAAGGCTAGGAAATGTATCAAAGCTCAAAGTCTTAAGGCAAGAGGGGTAGAATGTGGGTGAAAGAGGGAAGTGAGTAGAGAGAGAGAGAAAACCAAAGGGATGGGTGAGAAGGGGGTATAAGTAAGCTTGGGTGGTGGTAGCATGCTATTGCCACATGCCATCCAAGAGGGCATGCATGAGGAGAGAAAGAAGGGCAAGCATGGGGTACATCATCATGAGATGGAAGCATGCAATTGACAAGTGGCATGCAAGAGGAGAGAGAGAGCATGGTGGACATCATCATTATGGGCTGAACAGGCTTATGCCACATGGCACACATGCATGGAGAGAGAGAGAGATCATGCAAACATGAGAGAGAAAAGTTTCCCCTTGGACTACCGTACACCACCACTCCCAACGGCGCACACAAACACCCACGCTCCCAGCAACGAACTAATCTGCCCATCCACACAAGACATGTCTATATCCATCCGTGCTCGCCAGCGCGCCATAACCATTCACGCTCAACAGCGCTCCAATCCACCTACACGTAAAAGCGCAATAACCATCAGCGCGCCCCAGTGCACAACCCATCCGCGCATCATTACGTGCTTGCTACACTCAACAGTGATCTTATTCACTCGAGCCTTATTGTGCACACACACACCTACACTCAACTGCACATGCACACATTCGTGCTTTCACGCACGCATACACATGTGCCCCTGCGTGCACTTTAATGTGTATCCACCAAAGCGCAATCGCCTACTCGCACTTAACTGCGCACTGATCTGTTAGAGCTCTCACAAGTGTCCTTGTGCCAGCTCCCTCGTGCTGATGACTCGTCGACGCACTATAATATGCTAAAAAAGTCTGGGTCCTTACATCATCCCCCCCTTAAAAAAGATTTTGTCCTCTAAATCATACATATGTTATTCAAATAAATGGGGGTACTCATCCCGGATCTCTTCTTCCTTTTCCCAAGTTGACTCTTCCTTTGAATGGTACTATCACGAAACACGGACCAGAGGGATTTCCTTATTACGCAATACCTGTCCCCTTCTATCTAATATCTGAACTGGTTGCTCAATGAAGGTTAGGTCCTCTCTGATAGATAAAGGATCATACCTCAGAACATGGGACGGGTCGGGCTGATACTTCCTCAATAAAAACAAATGGAAGACATTGTGGATGTTCGCCAATTCGGGCACTAGAGCAAGTCGATATGCCACGCCTCCAACTCTCTCAAGAATCTCAAAAGGTCCGATAAAATGTGGGCTCAACTTCCCTTTCTTGCCAAATCTCATGATGCCCTTTGTTGGCGACACCTTCAAGGAAACCCGATCATCCACCTTAAAGTCGAAGTCTCTTCTTCAGTTATTAGCATTACTCTTCTACTGACTCTGAGATGTCCTGAGCCTTTCTTGAATCAAAGCAATCTTTTCCAAAGTCACTTGGACAATTTATGGCCCTAAAAGCCTTCTTTTACCAATCTCGTCCCAACAAATAGGTGATCTGCACTTTCTTCCATACAGAGCCTCAAAAGGCGCCATCTGAATACTAGCTTGGAAGAAATTGTTATAAGAAAACTCAATCAAGGGTAAATGATCATCCCAGCTTCCCTTAAAATTAGTTACACAAGCTCTTAGTATGCCTTCTAAAGTCAGTCTCATCCCCAAGGCTGACTGCAGACTAGCCCAAAATCTAGAGGTAAATCTAGTATCCCTGTTGGACTTGATGCTGACTGGTAAACCATGTAACCTCACTATCTCCTTAATGTACAACTGGGTCAGTCTATCCAAAGTAGATCGTGCGGGTCAACAGGAAGTGGGCAGTTTTGGTCAGCCGGTCCACAACGACCCAAATACTATCGTGCCTTGAACTCGTTCTGGGCAAACCAGAGATAAAATCCATAGAAATATGATCCCATTTTCATTCTGGCATGGGTAAGGGCTGCAACAACCCGGCAGGTTTTTGATGTTCAGCGTTCACTTGCTGACATGTTAAGCACTTAAAAACAAACAATGCTACTTCCCTTTTCATGTCATTCCACCATAAATTTTTCTTCAGATCTTGATACATCTCAGTACTCTCGGGATGTTTGGTATAACAGGAGTGATGTGCATCTTCTAAGATAGCTTTCTTCACACCTTCATCATTCGAGACACAAACCCGATCTCTGAATCTCAACAAGTCATCACTGCTTATAGAGAAATCGTCTCTCTTTCCCAGCTTTATCTCTTCCACAATATTTCATAAGATGGGGATCCTTCTTTTGAGCCAATCAGATCTGCCGAAACAATTGGGGTTCTACCCTTTATACCAACGGTCATATCTACCCCATCATTAAGGGGCGGAGCCTTATGCTAACCCACTACATCGCCTAGCAACTTCATCTCTCGGACCATTAAATGAGCCATCGATACCACGGGCTTCCTGCTCAGAGCATCTGCTACCACATTAGTTTTGCCTGGATGATAATGGATGGCATAATCATAATCGTTCAACAGATCCATCCATCTCCTTTGCCTCATATTCAACTCCTTATAGGAGAACATATACTTGAGGCTCTTATGATCTGTCAATACCTTAAATTTAGCTCCATAGAGATAGTGTCTCCAGATTTTCAAGGCAAATACTATAGCCGCGAGCTCCAAATCATGAGTTAGATAGTTCTGTTCATACGACGTCAACTTTCTGAAGGCATACACAATGACCTTCCCTCGATGTGTAAGTACATCCGAGCCCTTTATGAGAGACATCGGTGTAAACTACAAAGTCCTCATTTCCTTCGGGTAAGGTCAATATCAGAGCTGTGGTCAGCCTCTTCTTTAGTTTTTGGAAGCTCTTTTCACAATCATCTGACCACACAAACTTCACATCCTTCTAGGTTAACCGAGTTAAAGGGAGCACTATCTTAGAAAATTCTTTTAAGAAACGCTAGTAATATCCGACTAACCCCAGAAAAATATGGACTTCAGTCACATTGGTCGGTCTTCCCCACTTGAGTACAGTTAATGTTATAAGGGTCAACCGCCACCCTATCCTTAGAAACAATGTGCCCAAGAAAGGCCACACTAGGAAGCCAAAATTTAATCTTGCTCAACTTGGCATACATCTTTTCTGACCCTAAACGTCTGAAAGACTATGCACAGGTGTTGCTCATGATCTTCATAGCTCTTTGAGTATGCCAGAATAACATCAATAAAGACCACTACAAAACTATTCAAAAGGGTCTGAATATTCTAGTCATCAGGTCCATGAAAACAACCGAGGCATTAATCAATCCGAACGGCATCACCAAAAACTCATAGTGACCATATCGGGCTCTGAATGCAGTCTTGGGAACATCTCCCTCCCTGACCCACAGTTGATGATAATCCGTTCGGGGATCAATCTTAGAAAACACTTGGGCCCCTTGAAGGTGGTCAAAGAGGTCATCAATCCTAGGCAGGGGGTACTTATTTTTCATTGTTACTTGATTCAACTGTCCATAATCAATGCAAAGCCTCATGAACCCATCATTATTTTTCACAAAAAGGATCGGTGCACTCCAAGGCGATACACTCGGTCGAATACACCCCTTCTCTAATAACTCTTGTAGTTGCACTTTCAACTCCTTCAATTCTGTTGGAGCCATTCTATATGGGGCTTTAAAGATGGAAGTAGTACTAAGGGCAACATCTATCTCAAACTCTATCTCCCTCATAGGGGGCAAAGAGGATAACTCCTTGGGAAAAACCTCAGGATATCTCTTACCACTGGTATCTCTTCTAACTTAGACTAGACATCCCGATTCTCTATCACATAGGCTAAGTATCCAACACATCTTTTAGCTAGAAGACGACAAGCTTGAAGGGCCGAAATAAAATTTAGAGGGGGAGCATCCTTGATACCAATAAAGTACAACTCAAGTCGGGTAGGGGCTCTAAAGGTCACAGTCTTATCATAAAAGCCAACAGTGGCATGGTGTGTGGACAACCAGCCCATGCTCAAAATAACATCAAAGTCCTGAATATCTAAAAGTATCAAGTTTATGGGCAGGACACACTCCTCCAGCATAGCCCCACATTGTTTGTATACTAAATCAATCTCCATAAAACCCCCCATAGGTGTGCACACAAGTAAAGTACAGTCAAGAAGTGAAGGTTCAACATTTAGATGATATGCAAAATGAGGTGCAACATAAGAATGAGAGGAACCAGGGCCTATCAGAATTCTAGCCTCTCTACCACAAACAAAGAGCATACCTCGGATCACTGAGGTAAACGCCTTAGCCTCCTGCTCCGTGACCGCAAACACTCGACCTTGAGTCTTTGGTCGGTTCTCTGGCTTCTTCATAGAGCAGGCCTTGATCAGGTGGCCAAGTTTGCCGCATCGTTAAAACGTTCCCGGCCTCTAGCGGCATTCAGCTGCAGAGTGATTGCTCAGCCCACAGAATGGGCATGCCGGGCATTGGTTCTCCCTCACATCGCCTGGGAAAGTCTTTTGGGCCTTTATGTTTCCCTGGTGAGTTCGTCCTCTAAACTTTTTCCTAGAAGGCGGTCGAGTCTTCCTCCTAAAATTTCCAGATGGTGGGGGCCTTACTCTCCCTTCTTTCCTCAGCCGGAACTCCTCACAATCTTTCTCAATATTCATAGCTAAGTTCACCAATGGGGAGAACGCCTTAAGATTAGCTGTCATTATTCTCCCTTGAATATCTGGCCAATGGTCCCTCTCAAATTTTCTCGCCTTACACGCCTCTGTGTTGATGATGTGTGGCGCATAATGAGAGAGCTCTATAAACTTGGCTGCATACTGTTCTACCGATAGTCTCCCTTGCTGCAGCTCAATAAATTCCACTTCCTTCCTCTCTTGGACAGAGTCAGGGAAATAGTTCTCATTAAACGCCACTAGGAAGTTCTTCTAAGTGGCCGCAGTCCTTGTCTCCACCCAAGATTGTTTCACCAAACTCCACCAATGCTCGGCATCCCCTTCTAGCACAAAAGTCCCTAATCTAACTTTTTGCTCATTCGAACAATGCAGAACCTCAAAGATCTTCTCTACTTGCCTCCTTCATCTTTCGCCTTACACGCCTCTGTGTTTCCTAAATCTTTTAATCAACTCACTGTCTACCTAGTCTGGGGCAGGCGCAGCTGGGGCCAGCATACAATCCTTCATAACTTGAGTCATGGCCCCAAGCATCCTAAAGAATTCCCTGAAAGGCTCCGTTTTCCCATCACTCGAGCTCGAATTCTTGGCATGAGTCCTCAGCATTTTGACCTAAAACAGGAACACCCAGACGCTAGTTATTAGCTTATCAAAACACTATCCTAAAAGCACTTCTAAGACTCTCTATGCCAAGAATCCTATCATGGCTGCTTTGATACCATAAACTATCACGACCGCGTTCTCTACCCCCTACCGTACTTATCGAAGGGCAACAGAGTGCGGGACCGTGACCACAGGTAGCAAATGCCACCCAGGTGGGAGTGCGCTCAATGTTTTGAAAAGATGGAAGTCAAAGCCAACCACGAAATAAAAAAGAAACTAACAATCACACAACCCATAAAATAGTGGACAATGCCAGTCCCAAAATTTCATAAGATATATCCAAAATATTACAAGAGAGTCCAAGGCACCAAAGGCCAAATAACAATTACATAGCTTTAATACCAAAGACAACTATACGGCCCAATTGTCACATAAAACATACAATCAAAGAGAAGCCTCCACAAGAAGTATGAGACTCCAACCACCAGCCGTGATCACCAAATTGCCCATCCACAACCCTCGGCTATCACATAGATGAAAGTTAAAGGGATGAGCTATAAAGCCCAGTAAGTAGATCACGGTGCCATGCTTTCTTGCCTATGAATATCATCTCACAACAATGCTTAAGCTGCTATGCCATTCATAGAAAACATGATTCGTGTGTCATAGTCATATCTATTAGTGTGTCGTGCATGATTTATAGTGGAGCAATAACAAATCAGATCAATCATATATGATAGGAAGCAGAGGTTAATCAAATCATTCAACCATACAAATCTTAGCAAATCAACATAGAAGGTAAGCATCAACAATTACCAACTAAATCACTCCTTAATTCGCCTACTCCCAAAGTAGAAGCTCTATCCATCAGGTCAAGCCAATCCCATTGCTTAGGACTTCTACCATCACTCAGGAGTAAAGACAATGAAAATGGGTGATCCATTCAGTAATGCCTTCACACACACACACATGGTCCCCAGCGTGCTTTGGGACTTTTGATATGCTCTTGGCCTTGCAAGACACTGCCATCTCTTTGCATTTCCGCTAGAGGGCGTTACACTACTAAAGGGGTCCCAATGGATAGTGCCCATATATATCTTAGGGGATGCGACCCTCCCTAATTCATATCACATCCTAGCTCCCTTCCTATTATCAAAGATCTCATTATGTGGTAAGTCCATGCTCACATATCATATCTCATTATGCGGCAAGTCCATGCTCACACATCATATCTCATTGTGGGGTAAGTCCATGCTCACACATCATATTTCATCATGCGGCAAGTCCATGCTGACACATCATATCTCATCGTAGCCATGCAATACGCTCAAAGCATGCCAGCAAATTACATATCACATCATGGCCATGTAATACGCTCAAAGCATGCCTATGAATCACAAATTACTTATGACATAGCTGACCACACAAGTCTTATCGCATAACACTTAGCATATCTAAAAATCATGAACACATGTCACTGACACATGGGCCTTTATCTCATAGCATGTCTCAAAATCATGCACACATATCACAACAAAGCATGTCTTACTACATGCATTCGTATCATATTTGAGCATGTCTTTCTACATGCATTCATATTATAGCTGAGCATGTCTTACTACATGCATTCATAACATAACAAAGCATATCTCATTATCATGCATTCATATCACAACAAAGCATGTCTTACTACATGCATTCATATCATAGCCTAGCATGTCTTACTACATGCATTCATAACATAACAAAGCAATCTCATTATCATGCATTAATGTCACAATAAAGCATGTCTTACTACATGCATTCATAACATAACAAAGCATACTTTCATTTCATAACAAAATATGCCTCATTTTATGCATTCATTCCATAATAGAGTATGCCTCATTATCCAGCCTTCATTTCATAATTGAGAATGCTTTCATGCACACATATCATAATAGAGACAGGTTCATATGAAACAAAAATATGTCCAAAGCATACTACATATCATCAGGGTCATTAGCTCAAACGACATCCTACGATTATTTTTCTGGTTTTTCACAATGAACACGTTCCAGTTATAAACGCATATCTTGAGATAAAAATATCATTTGAACCTGAGACTACTTTTATAATAATCTAGGCTCATGAAAACACAACTTTCATGAAAGGGGTTGAAGTTTGCCAAACTATTTGGTGTTCTTGAATAAAATTCCTATTTTTACAACAGAAAATCCAGGATGACATGCTCAAAGGAAAATAGGTATAACTTTCAAATCACAAGGAATTTAGTCATACTTCTAAAATAATTTTTAGAATTGAATTATGTATATTTCATTTAAAAGTGGTTTGAGCTCATTCTGATATGTTGTGGTTAGTGAACAAATCCACACAACAACACATAAAATCCCTAGAATTTTATTTCACAAATCTGACATGCTCTAGAAAATGGTGAATAACTTTTAAACCAATAGGGATATTAGAAAGTGGTCTTTTCGATGATAAAATAGAATCAATGAGCTACGTTTTCACAAAATTTCATGATCTTAGGAGATATATAAGATACTCAAATAGTTTCTCAACCAGTAGCCACAGTTCTGGAAAACAGAGCAAACTCTAGCAATATTTTAATAACGCTCACCCACACCCATTTTACACCCATACTCATACTTAAATCTCATACTTTGATAAGCTAAGAAAACATGCATCAATATAAAGCATGAAAATATGGAAACCATATCCACTTACAGCACTAAACGAAACTCCAAAGTGCTCCACACAGATTTCACTTCAAATGCCCAGCTTCAAAGGATGGGTTCAAGCTCAAGGACTAAAGGTTGGGAAAGGTCTCAAAGCTCAAAGTCTTGAGGCAAGTGGGGTAGAACGTGGGTGAGAAAGGGCAGTGAGTAGAGAGAGAGAGAAAAAACCAAAGGGATGAGTGAGAAGGGGGTATTAGTAAGCTTGGGTGGTGGCAGAATGCTATTACCACATGGCATCCAAGAGGGCGTGCATGAAGAGAGAGAGAAGGTAAGCATGGGGTACATCATCATGAGATGGAAACATACAATTGACAAGTGGCATGCAAGAGGAGATAGAGGGAGCAAGCATGGGGTCATCATCATTATGGGCTGGAGTAGGATTGTGCCAAATGGCACACATGCATGGAGAGAAAGAGATCATGTAAACATGAGAGTGAAAAGTTCCCCTTGGACTACCGTACACCGCCCACGCCCAACGGTGCACACAAACACCCACGCTCCCAACAACAAACTAATCTGCCGGTGCTCACAACACACGTCCATATCCATTCGCGCTCGCCAGTGCACCATAACCATCTACGCTCAACTGCGCTCCAACCAACCCACGCATAAAAGCACAATAGCCATCCTCGCACCCGACGCACTACCCATCTGTGCATCATTGCACACCCGATGCGCTCAACAACACTCTTATTTACCCGCGCCTTACTGCACGCACACACACCCACGCCCAACTGCGGGTACCCACATTTGCGCTTTCACGCAAGCTAACACATCTACCCGCATGCATGCTTTAATGCCTATCCACCCACGCGCAATTGCCTACTCGAGCTTAACTGTGCATTGGTATGTTAGCGCTCTCACAAGTGTCCACGTGCCAGCTCGTACATGCCGACGACTCGCTGGCGCACTACAAAATGTCGGAAAGTCTGGGTCCTTACAAAGGGGGTGTTGCATGATCATGAGGTCCCTGGCGCAAGTCACGGGGGCGTTGCATGATCATGAGGCTCTGGCATGAGTTACGAGGTCTGGACTGACCTCGGAATGCAGATGGCTTGGGATACTTGTTTTCTTCTCCTAGGGTGGAGCTAATTTGTGGTTCCCCACTAGGTGGGCCACATGACTGTAGGCTACCGACTGTGGTGGGACTCTTCTAATGCTGAGTGTAGGGGTGCGGCTCATCTGTGGCTAGCCGTCATTGGCTCCAAGCATGACAGTAGGGCAGTGAGGCATTTCGTCCCTCCTCCCTTCTTTGTTATATTCAGCTTGGACCATTATCCTGCTGATTGGCAAGAACTGGTTAGGCCTTGTTTGTTAAGTGGGGATGAGAACAGAATGAAGCTTCTTTCATTGAGGAGGAAAACGAAATCTTTCTTTGACAACCTTGAGGTGATTGTTGGTCAGTAAAAGGGGTATAGACCCATCCTGTGAAGAAGGGCCAGCCCCGGATCCTCCTGCTCGGGTCGGGGGTGAATCCCATTCTAGCTCGTCTAAAAGGGCTAGTTGTGATCCAAAGGCTCCTGCTTTCGTTAAGCCCAAGAGCACTCCTCCTAAGGAGAGGGAAGATAGGGATAGAGAGAGAGAGGAAAAGGGGGAGAGAGTCTTCACGCGTTCCCTCGTCTCCAAAGAGAGGGAGCCGTTCAAGTTAGAAAGACTCATCTTTAGTGAGGGTGTCTTTAGTGCCATCCCACGTGAAACGAGCACTCTTTAAGGATTGCGTGGTCCGATGGGGAAGTCTTCGACTACCTCGATGGGTTGTTACAAAATCTTGGTGACTAGGGAACTGAAGCCCTTTCATGTGAGGATGCAGCATAGGCGTCTTTCAGGAAGCGCCTGGATACCTTGGCGAAGGATTTGGCCAGTCAGCAAGGCCTTGTGTAGTAGCTTGAATAGACACGGGCTCTGCTTGTTTCTGAGTGGGACTCCTTTTCGGAGAATATCGCGAACCTTTCTAGGGAGCTCGAAGCCGTGAAGGCCGAGATAGGGGAATTGCAAGTTCGGGTGGCCTTACTAAACTCTCGTCGGGACTCCAACTGGCAGGCATTACACCAGCGGTTGCGCGAGTTGGAGCAGCTGGATTCTGATTCCACGACAGTCATCGACTTGGCCAATTTGACTGCCTAAAAGATTTCTCGCCTTAAGGAATAAAATCAGGCCATGCTTTAGCACACAGAGGAGTAGAACGCGATGATTGAGGAGTCCCTTGATCATTTTTGAAGGCGCATGACTTTTCTGCTCTTCTTTGTCTTCTTTTCTTTTCTTTTGTGGGCTTTTGAGTTTCGCTCGGATTCTTTTGTAACCTTTCGGCTATAATGAATGAAGCGCTGCTTTGGTTGACGATGATGACAACCTTTTTTTTTTTTTGCTCGTAGAGAGTGAAGAATGAGTCAGATGAGATTCTTTCCGTGAGGGGGCCTGCCCTTCCTGGTTCTCCCACGGTGGTGGGGGCTGTTCATTTCTTAGGACTACTTGACCGATTAAGATGTAATTTTCCAAGATAGAGCGGAACCCTCGACAATCAGCCAAGTCATGACCCCTTAGTTGGTGATATCGGCACCAAGGTTTTTTGGCCCTTTTGTATGTTTGATCCTTGCTTTTTAGGGAGTGCGGGGGGCTATCATCCCTTGTTGGGCCATCATGTCGAAGATGGTAGGAAACCAAATGGAAGATACTTTAGCAGTAAGAGGGTCTTCGGTCGACTCCTCCTGGATGGGTCATGGAAAGCCTTCTTGAGAATTTCTAATTCGATTTGTCCATTTCGGATCAGGTCCTTGATGTGCTCTTTCAACTGGATGCAATCTTGGACTGGGTGCCCTAACATCCGATGGTAAGTACAGTACATGGGATTATCAATGAGTTTGGCTTGTTCTGGTTTTTTGATGACGGGAAGTGCCACCATCTCCTTTTCGAGAAGAATTTTCACAAGGATCGGGACCCACTCCTTGTTGAAGTTGTACTGCTGTTTCTGCCTATGTAAGAACTCCTTAGTTTGGTGATATTTTTACCGTGGTGGTACGTTATTATAGTTTGTTTATGAGGGGCTTGATGCAATGAGTCCACCTGGCCTTTGGTTGGTAGCCCCTGCGACATGTCCAGGGTTGGAGGAGGGGTAGCATTAGTTGCAGGCTTAGCGTCGAGAGGCGTGGTCATGACAACTGCACTAATTACATTTTCCTGTTGGTTGGAGCGGGAGTTCGACCTGCTGCCCCTAATATTACGTGCTTAGCTGATGCCTGAGCCTTGGGTTTGGTGTCCTCCATGGTGTTTCAATAAGCTTTCAATTTTTAGTAGCTCTGGCCCAGTCAAGTAAGTCTCTATTTTATTTCTTTCAGTTGCTTGGTAATAGATTTGAATTGGTTTGGTCTTTTTATTAAGTATTTTTGTGCAAAGATCAATGTCGGCTCTGTCGATGATCTAAGAAGGGATTTACTCACTTTTGAATAGATCAACCCTTAAATCATAATTCGATTGTTCTTACTTCTCTATCATGCTAAGATAACAAGTTTGTAGAGTAAGATATGCGGGATATTCACTTGAAGATCTCTTAGGTTTTGCATTGTAAACAATTTGGTGCTCATAGTGAGGCATTTTGAGCTAACTTTTTGCGCAAAATACGCTCGCTACCTTCATGTTTTCTTCCATTTTTTATTTCAAGAAAGGTAAAAAATGATTGAATCCAAGTCTGGGATCTCTGAGTTTTTAAGATTACTGATAATCTATTGTGACACACTTTGCATTGCCCTAAATAATTACTGCAACACACATTGGGTCGCTTTGATAACCTGGGCAACAACTTTATGGCTTCATTGTCAAAATCCCAAAAACTATGTCACATGCCTAGGGGTGTCAGTGGGTCATGGTTAGGTGCCTCGATATCACCTCCAGATCTAGATGATCCGATGACACACGTCACGGGTTTCATTGAGAACCCGAGACTTGAGTTTTCTCTCTCAGGAATCTTACTCAAGAGCAAGGGCAGGTATACCAACTGATGAGAGAGGAATTTAAGGTAGGTTCGGACTTACTCGGGCTGGCTCATATGGGTGACCTCTTAGATCATGTCGGAAAGCTGCCCAGTCATACAACTATTTTGGAATCACCTCCCTTGGCTTGTGTTCTCCTATTTCTACGATCACATACACATAGTTAATTTTACAAGACAAGTGGGCCAAGAGACCCCACCTTGTCTTTGGGTGAATGTACACAGAGGTGCACATTCAAAGGAGAAAAGAGAAGAAATGATGAGATGAGGGTTGGGAACAAGAATAAGAGAGAAGAAAAGGAAAGAAAGAGATATTTGACCGGGTGACTAGCCTAGCACAGTGGCTAGATTGGCATGATGATTGACCTGACGTGGTAGCAAGACATGCATGGTAATGCGGATCGGCACGGTGGCAATACTATTCGACGACAGAACATCAACACTAACCAACCTGGCACAATGGTGAGTTCGACATGGCAGCAAGACATGCGCGATAACTTAGACCGGCAAGACGGCAATACTGCTCAACAACGAGACTACCGTGACAGTGCTAGACTTGTCCCTTAGTCAAATAAGAGAAGAAGAAGAAAAAAAGAGAGAAAGAGGAGAGATAAGAATAAGCAGAGAGAGAAAGAGAGAGAAAAAAAAGAGGTAGTAGAAAAGAGAAGGAAAGGAAGAGACAGAAGAGAAAGGAGAGAGAAGAAAAGAAGAGACAAAGAAGAAAGGTGAGAGAAGAGAAGGAAGAGAAGGGAGAGAGAAGAGAAGAGAGAGAAAGAAGAAAGGTGAGAGAAGAAGAAGAGAGAAGGAAGCATGGACGATGATGAGTTCTGCCGCCCATGATAAAGGAAAAAGGAGAGAGAAAGAACATGGACGGTGATAGGTTCTGTCGCCCATGATAGAGGAGAGAAGAGAGAGAAAGAATATGGACGGTGATGGTCAAGTGAGAGAGGAGAGAGAAAGAACATGGATCATTATTGATTCCACTGCCCATGTCAAGAGAGAAAGTAGAGAGAGAATATGGACAACGATGAGTTCCACCGCCCATGTCAAGAGAGAGAAGAGAGAAAGAACATGGATGGAGATGGGTTCTGTCTCCCATGACAAAGGAAAGAGGAGAGAGAAAGGAACGAGAAAGGGAAAGACACATGCAACGTTAGGCATCGCCGCTCGTCTTAAGGGAATTAGACATGACCCGACCCACCACTCAAGAAAGGGCTTGAGTCAGTATCCTTGTCATAGAATGAGGAAAGGAATGTCATGCGCGGCGATGAGCATCGCCGTGCACAACATGGGAAGGGGAAAACTTGAACAAAGGCTTGGCCCGCCACTCGGGTTAAGGTCCGGCTCATTGTGAATGTTTCTAAAGGATAAGAGAAGAATGAGAATGTCATGCCCGACGATGGGTATGCATGATTGGAGAGGAGGGAGAAAAGAAATAACAGGGTGAGAGAGAGATAGAGAGGAAGAAAGAGGGTGTAGGAAAGAGAAAGAAGAAAGGAAAGTAGAGAGAGAAGGAAAGTGAATAGTGAGAGACAAAATGAAAGAAGAGAAAAGGAAAGTTAAGAGAGAGATTAGGAAAGATTCAGAGGAGAAAGAAGGAAAGAGAGAGAGGGAAATATGTGCGGCGTTGCCATTGCCGTGTGTGTTAGAGAGAGAAAATAAGATAAAGAGAGAAGTTCATGCATGGTGCTGTCATCGCCATGTGCGTTCAGACAGAGAGAAGTAGAGAGAAACATAGAGTAGAGAGAAAATAAAGAAGGGGAAGAAGAGGAAGAAGAAGAGAGAAGGAGACACGCACGATGCTACCACCGTCGTGTGTGTTAGAGAGAGAAGATAAAATAGAAGGAGAAATTCATGCATGGCGCTGCCATCGCCATATACGTTCAGACAGAGAGAGGCAGAGAGAAAGATAGAACATAGAGAGAGTAAATAAAGAAGAAGAGGAAGACAAA
>NW_006497508.1:2037713-2068043 GCF_000471905.2 Amborella trichopoda
AGAGAGAAGAGAGAAGAGAGAAGAGAGAAGAGAGAAGAGAGAAAAGAGAAGAGAGAGGCATACAGGCTCTGCCACAATCGTGCATGTTCACATAGAGGAAGAGAGAGAAGCAGAAAGAAAGAAGAAGAAAGAAAGAGAGGGGAAGAAAGAGAGAGAAAATGAAAGAGGAGAGAGAAAAAAGGAAGACAGAGAATTACCTTAGGGAAGAGGGGTACTGGCTTAACTCTTCTCTCTCCTCTCTCTCTCTCCAAGACGTGTCTATCAAACCCAATGTAAAAACTTAAACTTTATTGATGAATTGAAAGTATGAGGGGGATCAAGGGAAGAACCTTTTACAATTAGGTTTAGCATGTATTTATAGAAAATGGCCCAAACAAGGGTGGATGCCCAAAAACTATCTTAATTAATGATAATTATAATTTAATTGAATTAAAAGAAATTCTAAAAATGAGTGAAAAATGACTGTTTTTCCCCTGCATAATAATACATGAAATTCCAAAACAGTCGCTGCTGCTGCCCTAGAACGTACGTGATCTTCTATGGATGATTTAGGGTTGCTCTGGCGCTCGTTTGACAAAACGGTGATTGCTTTCTTGTAAAGTTCGTCATGGCGGTTGTTTTGATATTAACTTCGAGCCACAGATCATGTTTTTAAGCCACAATCATGCGACTTGAAATTCTTGCCAATCTTGAAAATTTTAGATCGATAGTGTGTTCATATCTTGATGTTTCTTCATGATTTATTCGTTGTATTGTACTGAGTATGTCGTCACAATCGCGTGGCAACAAACGTAGCTCGATTTTGTGCTCGTACCAAGATTTTGCAGTCTTGGGTTTTTAGTTGGAATCTGAATTTCGATTGCTGAAATTTATAGCAACTATATCGGTTTCATGCATGAAATCTGATCGTTCATCACTTATGGAGTTTAGATCAATGGTAGCCCTAGACCTTACACAGGCGATGAAACTAATCTCATGTCAATCCGATGTGCGAGCGTTGTGATCTGGCTGCTCGAGCAGGACGTATCTCTGCTGAATTTCCTGTAAGTTCCTTCACGAATCATTGATTTCTCTCTAACTTTTCTCCCTGCTTGGGTGTAGTCACAGGGCGTGACACATATCAAAAGGGTCGTTTTGATGAGACAAACACACTCACAAAATTTGAGCATGACCCGACTTGGCACGAGTTAGATATGGCTCTTAAAAATCACTACCCGAGATGGTAAAAACAATCATCTTTAATGGCGATTTGGCGTAGGGAGGGTGCACGGGAATAGTGTGCAGCCTACCCTTGTTTAGTCTTTTACCCATAACTTTATCCTGGAGCATCCGATAAGATGAAAATTGACCCGTAGGGGTTTTTGACCGTACCGGATCGAATGCAGTTGTATCACAGTAATTTGACGGACTAAAAATAGAGTTCTAGTTACGGGGTCCGTTTCAGGGTATTAGAGACTAATTTTTTTGAAGTTGTTTCTTTGTCTGCACGGCCTTAGACAAGTTAGATTGCGATAAAACTTGATAGGAGGCCTTTTGAATTCCTTATGAAAATTTTAACTTGTTCTGAGACAATTCTGAGACTGTCGAGAATTCCACTGTAATTCAGCTTTATTGGCCGACTTCTCTTCTTATTCCGCATCAAGGACCCAAGGTGCTAAAAAATGTCTTCAAACAGCTTGCCCTGCCGAATGTTGTGCTTCGAGAGAAGTGAAAAGGACAACATTCAAAAAATTTCATTCAGCTTTATTACTTTTTTCTTCCTAGCCACAAGACCACGTAAACGCCGAGGAGATCCAAGCAATGCTGTAACTAGGATGCTCAGATGTTTGGATGCAATGTATAGGTCCATCCGTGGAGACTTAGGAAGAGAAGTGACTTTTTTGAGAGATCATGTCGAAGTCCTCACCCTCAATGGACTATTTGTGATTCTGACAGCTGAGGATTTTTTACTGACCTTGTTGGTCAGAATCAGGCTCGTTTGGCAGTCGAGTGCTGTGCTGAAGGGATTTTTGCCCATTTAGTCTGGGTTTGTTTGTTTTGTTGTTTGTTCTAGATGGTCTGTTGAAGGGCCTTTGGTCGGCATCCGTCTGCATGGTGCACTAGATTTTGCTTGACGGGCAGGGTACGTCAATTTATCGAGGTGACCGGTTGTGGGTATAACCCCTGCTTACTGCTAGCAGTTTCAATAATCAGGATACCTCTCTTCTTTGTCTGACGCATCCCCTGAGGGCTCAATCCTGTTGCTGCATAGCTGATCCAGGGTCTGGCTGACTTGGCTTTCTTAGGGCATCTTCAGCATCTTGGAGTGCATTTAATGACTTCTTGGGAATGATGCTCTTCTTCGTGAGACTTGTATTGCCTTCTTGTCGAGTCTTCTATCCTTCGAGTCCTTTTTGTAAATGGACTCAAGCTATCATAATCTTGCTCGATGCTCGTTTTTTGGGTCATGGCATTGTGATACCAAGGATTTTTCTCTTTTCGAATGTGAGCTGAAGCCACCTGTTGAGGCGAGCGCTGCATCAACATGTTTATTAGTCCAAGCGCCCTTTACGAGTTTTCACTTGGACTTGGGAAGCGACACCGTAGAGACGGTTTTCAACAACTTCCTTTTATTCGGGGCTCTTTTACCCATGACCTTTCGACCATGTCTATCCTTATTCTTTCATTTTTACTCACGGTGCCCTTTCAGGTTTTCACTGTGCCCAGGTTTTTATTTTACGGAACTCTTTTACTCATGGTTTCGTGAACATGCCCATCCAGCATTTTTACTCATGGCGTTCCCTTGTCCAGGTATACACTATGCCCGTTATTTTTATTTTTTGTGAAGGCGTGTTTACGGTCATGCCTTCGGGACCTGTGCGAAGCAGTTTATCATCATGTGGTTAAGACGTACACTACAATTTAAGGTCATACAGATGGACCAGTGTGGTGATGAATGACAGTCTGTGGAGGCCATAGAGTGAGTATGGTGACAGTTTGACTCACTTTGGGGAGATGACATGAGGCTACCTATGAAATGGATGATGTATGGATGGTGGAAAGTGGTGACCCACTAGCTAACGGCGAGTATGGATGGTGGGATGGCTCGCTGTTTTGTGAGCATGGGTGAGACTCATTGGGAAATGATGAATGGCAATGAAGGGATTCACTGGGAAGTTATGAAGGTGCTATAGGCATAGATGGGAATACATGCATGAGAATGCACGTTAAGGGCAGGTGCGCATGTGTGGGGGCATGTTTAAGGTCATGCCTCCGGGACCTGTGCAAAGTAGATTATCGTCATGTGGTCAGGACGTGCACTATGGTTTAAGGTCATATAACTCGAACCGTGGCTATGTAGTTTAGAGTCATGCAACTAGGACCATGCAGTTTAAGGTCGTGCAACTAGACGTCCTCTACAATTTAAGGTCATATAGTTTGGATCATTGTGCTAAGCCTTTTAACGTCATGCGGCCAGGACACGCACTATGGTTTAAGGTCATATAGGTTGGACCATGGCCATGTAATTTAGGGTCATGTAGCTAGGACCATGCAGTTTAAGGTCGTGCAACTAGACCTCCGCTATAGTTTAAGGTCATTTAGTTTGGAACATGGAGTTTAGGGTCATGCATCTAAACCGTGGCTGTGCAGTTTAAGGTCATGCAGTACGGACTATGGTGTGGGTCACCATGTAGGTGAAGCTCTATGGGGTATAAGTCTATAGATAGCAATCTGAATCCCTGAGGATAAAATGATTAAGACTATACACAACCAAAGAGCTTAAATGGAGATGGTCACCCGAAGAGGGATGGCAAACAGAAGTGGACTTTACTGAGGATCAGAGGGTAAATGTGAATCCTTGATGAAAAGAGAGACTCCATGGGGAATAGGCTTATGGAAGGTAACCTAACTCCTTAGCTTGGTGCGAGACTGACCCACGTAGGGATTGAAGGGGTAAGCATGACCATTTCAGCATACGCTTAACTCCACTGGGGATGATGGGTTGGGGCACCAGTGTAACTCCTATTGCGGATGATGATAGAACACTCACAGTGGTGATCAGATTCAGACATGCACGGGAATAACATGGAGTCACCAGTTACGCGAATGATGTTGAGCTGTCGCTGGCGTGTGGCGTTGGTACGCGTGATGTTAGTCACATGCAACAGTCGTCTGGGAGTTTCATGCGTGGCGTTAGTCGCGAACGGGGTTGGTTTGAGTTCGGGCCTCGAGCTTAGGCCCAGCCGGGCTTGGTTCATTATCGTTTGATGCTCAGCATTGTACTGATGGCAGTAAGCCTTTGTTCGGGTCTCGAGTCTGAGCCCGACCTGGTTGGCCCATTGCCATTTGGCCTTTAGGGACCTCTCTGGTATTTTTTCTTTGTAGAGGGCACCTCGAGGAAGCATCTTATATATATAAGGGGGTAGACCCCATTTTTACCGTTTTACCGAAGGTAAAAATGACTAAGGCTTTTAACAGTAAGAGTGAGAGAGCTCCCGACAGGAATTTCGGCAAGAAACAGAGCTTATAGGTGAGATTTTTTTCGACAAGCACGTCGTTCCAAAAGAACCAGCATAGTTGCGCAGGGGCTTCGTGAGGGCTGCTAGAGTTGAAAAGTAGGCAGTGCGAGCAAAACAGGGTGTTGGTCGGAGTCTGTAGAGATTCCGATAGTGGTTCTGGAAGTACTAGAGAAGAGGAAAGGGATCCAAGTCGCTGCAAGGAGCAGCCGGTGAACTTCCGTTGGTTTTCGGGAGTTTTCCAGTGGTTTTCCACCGTCAAGAAGAAGAGGGGAAGGTTTGCTAGTGGGTTTTTCGACGAGTAAGAGGGGTTTCCCGGTAGGAAGTTGAGAGGCCACATGACAGTGAACAACTGCTGGAAGGTTGATGGTCATTAGGGAGATGAAAGGTCTCGAGAGCTAAAGAGTTGCAGGAACCGAAGGGTCGAGAGAATTTAATCAGTCGTTGGGCATTTGAATAGTCGTGGGAAGACGAAGGGTCTTAAGGAAGCTGAAGAGTCACTGTCGCTGGCAATCGAAGTGTCACGATCGAGCACGCACCATGATAGAGAAGACAGTCGACATTAGCCTTAGCCGACGTTAGCCCTTTGTCAGACACATCCGGCGTTACTCCTCGGAGCCACAATCGGCGTTAGTCTTTTGAAAATATAGCCGAGGTTAGCACTTGGAAACGCAACCGGCGTTGGTCTTTTTGAAGACAGCCAGCATCAGTCTCGCACAACGCTAGTTAGTGCCTTAGTCATGTATGATCATCAACATGACGCACACAACGTTAGTCGTGCGTGGCAGTAGTTGCTCCCTCAGCGATCCTTTCATGAATGGCGGTGAATCGTGTTCTGCTGTGATCGTGCATGGCGACGACTTGGGTTGGCAAAGGGTGGTAACCAATGGTGAGGCCTGGCTTATGAAGCCTGTTGGAAGCCAAGTCCTCTACCACAATTGTGAACTCTACGTTGTTCTGTGGAAGGTCCCTCACTGTGAACATGGTATGCTCTCCATCATAGGCCAGTTCCTTGCCAGATAAGTTTGCTTTGTATGTTTGATATACCCAATCAAAGCGCTTCCATCTTCTTTTATTGTGAGAGCCACTTTTGGCCTGTAACTGTTATCTCGTCTGATGCAAGAGTAACGCTTCTAATGCGAGGGTAATTTTAGCCTGTAACCGTCCTCTCCTCAGATGCAAGAGCAACGATGGGGTCAGCAGTCCTCTTTTCCTCAGATGAAAAGCAACGCTTGATAATATATCCTTGCAACCTCCCTAATAATGGGTTTCTGATGGCAACTTGTAATTTCTTCGATAAAAGAATTAAGCTCTATTGAGTTGACATGCTCATTTTCCTTTTCATCATCGTTTCTTTCTTCTATCTTTAATTCCTTCGCACGTTGAGTCTTTTAAAAATGTATCAAGGATACTACTTCTTTAGATATCGCCCATTGATGGGGGGCATCGCCTCCTCTCCATCAGGATGTTTCAGTATGTAAGCACCATTTGGTGAGACCTTTTTTACTATAAAAGGGGCCTTCCCACTTAGGTTCAAACTCCTTTACGCCGTTCATGCATAATAATCGGCCTTTTGATAGCTAGAACAAGATCTCCACGGGTGAATGAGCGGACCTTGATTGACTTATCAAAGGCCCTCTTCATTCTCCCCTGGTTTAGCTCAAGATTTTGCTGAGCATCCAGGCTCTTTTCATTAAGTGCATCCAACTCTTGGTAACAAAGCTTGACCCTCTCATCTTCAGCCAGTCCTTGATGTATGGTGACACGAAGCGAGGGCAGTTGAATCTCGAGGGGTAAGACTGCTTCACCCCCATAGACCAAGGAATAAGGAGTGGAATCGGTGGCATTTCTTATGATAGTGTGCTACACTTACAAGGCTTCTGAAAGTTTCTCATGCCAATTTTTCCTTGTTTTTGATGTTGACTTCCTCAAAACACCACATAGAGTATTCTTGACAGCCTCAGCTAAGCCATTCACCCGAGGGTGGTACATAGTCGAGTACTTCCACTCGAAATCGAACTGATTAACCAAGCGATCAATGTGATGACTTCTAAATTGAGGGCTATTGTTCGATATAATCTGGTCAAGCACTCTAAATCGGTATATGATATGATGTCACACAAAGTTGGCTATCGCGGTCCCTGAAACTTGCTTGAGGGGGACCGCTTCACCCCACTTGGAGAAATAATCTGTAGCTGCATGAATGAAGACATGACCCATTGCTGAAGGAGGATCAATAGTTCTTATAATGTCCATACCCCATTGTGAAAAGGGCCACGATGACACTGTAGGGTGTAAGGGCTCTAGAGGTTGATGAATAAGATTTGAATGCATCTGGCATGCCTGTCATCTTTTGGCATTTTAGGGAGTCAGCAATCATTGCAGGCCAATAATACTGCAGCCTACGTATCTGCTCATAAAGCTTCGAATCGGATTGATGCAGTCCACAGACGCCTGAATGGACTTCTTTCAACACCTTATTTGCTTCTGGCGCATTTACATATTTGAGGAGAATTCCATCAAAAGATCGACGGAAAAGAGTACCCCCTTCAAGGAGAGTGTACTTGGTAGACATTCTGCGCACATTATTGCGCTCGGTACGATCTTCAAGCAATCTGCAGTGCTTTATGAACTTGATGATGGGCTCTCTCCAATCTTCTACCTGTTCGATTTCTGCACACATTGGATCGAAGAACTCTGGTTCTAGCCTTTCGGCCTCAGCACTTTGACTCCGTGCCAGTTTTTGCTCAGCTTTAATGACATATTTGACTGTCAGAAGTGCCTCGAATGGGTAAGGCGGACACTCGGGAAAGAGAATTCTCTCATCATCAGAGTCCACTTTGGTTTTCGGTTCAATGTGTCTCCACTCTGCGACCCAAACAGGTGGATGCCCTGGTGAAGACAATTGAATTGTAGCATTGAGCTTTGCGAGTGCGCCAGCCTAATCTCCTGGGGATGTGACTTAGAGAAACGTCCTCAAGTTGAGCCATATATGACTTTCCAGTATCATCATAGGGCTTGAGAGTGTCCTTTCTCACATTATCAATCCCTTAAGCTGTCGAAAAGCCAACTCAGAGTCGCCATAGATCTTGAGCTGCTCCAAGTCTAGATCGAAGGCTATCTCCAACCCGATTATAAGGGCCTGATATTCTGCCTCGTTATGGGAACCAACTTTGGTGAGAGAGAAAGAAAGAGGTAGTACTCCTCCTTTCGGAGTCATGAACACCACTCCGTCGCCTCCTCAATCAGATTGGAAGGCTTCGTCGAAGTACATCTCCCATGCAAAAGCAAGTTTTGCATATAATACTTCTTCCTCAGGGAGGTCATTTGATAAAGGAGATTTTTCTGGTACGGGATGTGTTGCGAGAAAATCAGCCAAAGCTTGGCCCTTGATGGCCTTTTGTGAGACATATGTGATGTCGAATTCCATCAGCAATAATGCTCACTTAGCAAGACGTCCTAATAAGTATGGGCGTGTCATGAGAAACTTTACAGGATCTGCTTTTCATATAAGTTTTACTTCATGACCAAGCAAGTAGTGGTAGAGATTTTGTACTGCGAAGATTAGGGTCAGGCACATCTTCTCTATAGGGGGATAATTCTTCTCGGCCCTTTGCATCTTGCGGCTAAGATAGTATAGTGCGGTCTCTTTCCCTTCATCATTGTTCTGCGCCAATAATGCCCCGAGTGACTCCTCCAAAGCAGTTACGTACAGGATGAGGGGTATTTAGGTCGTGGAAGTCAATGCAGACTCTACTTTGGCCTTTTTTCTTCTTGATTGGGACAATATTTGCCATCCACTTAAGTTTGGTCACCTCAGCATCTATCTGCATTTCGAGATCAAGCATGAGCCTCCTTGATTTCTGCTTGACGGGTATGACAAAGGGATCGATGCCGAGACAGTGAACTACAACTTCAGGATCTAAATGAAGCATCTCATGGTAATACTAGGCAAAGAAATCTCGGTTTGCTCGCAAGAAGGCAGTAAAATTTTCTTTCTCCTCTTGAGGCATATTTGCCGAGATGAAAGTGGGTCTGGGATCAGCCTCATCCCCTAGATTTATTTCTTCGAGTTCATCGGCTGTGGCTTGACCGCCTTCTTCCCATTCTTCTGGGGCCTCTTGCAACTCCTCATCATTGGCTCCAGAGGTCTTCTCATTAACTTCAAGTGCAGAGATCCTTGATCGTGACATCTCTGCTTCCATTAGAGCTCCAGAGTAGATTATGATTTCTGCACCTTTCTCGAATTGAGGAACAGAAGGGTCGACCTCAAACATGGACATCATATCAAGCTGCAGGAGTTTGATTTGAAAGTTATAGGAAAGTTGAGATTCGATAATTGTGGGGCCAGAGGTAGCCTCATATGAATTGCTCGATCTTTGCATGGGTGTCTGTAGTGTTTGCCCCGTGCTAGCTGATACTTCATAGAACTGTACCATGTGGCAAGCTTCCTGTGAATAGAAGCTTTGCCCCTTGATTCTCTCAGCCTCTACTCAAAGTCGGGCTTAGGAGGCCACTGGGGTTTCTTTGGCTCTAACCTCTTGAGCTTCTTTGTAGAAGAAGATGGATCTGACTTGGTTTAAGCTGCCAGAGCATCAGCTGTTGGAAGACATTTTTCATCATCATGGGTCCCCGGTCAATAAAGCTTAACACACAGTGGAAATTCTGATAGTCTCAGAATAGCCCCAGAACTGGCCAAGATTTTCATGAGAACTCTCGAAAGTCTCCTGCCAAGTTTCATCGCATTCCGACATGTTTAAGGTAGTGTAGACTGAGAAATAGTTTCGGCAGAATTAGCCTCTTGCATCTTGAAACAGACCCCTATAACTAGAACTATATTTTCAGTCTCAATTAGCTATGGAACCACTGCCATTGGATCCGACACAATTGAAAACCCTTAAGGATCAAATTTTAGCTTAAACGGAAAGTCCAAGAAGAAGTTATATATGAAAGAGGGAAACAGGAGGAGCCGCATGCTATTCCTGTGCGACCACCCTGCAGCTAAAGTTCATTGAAGGAGCAGTCACGAACAGTGACTTGAGATGCTCATATCTCCCTTGTCCAAGATCGAATCATACTCAAACTTGTGGGAGCGTGTTCATCTCATCAAGACGAGCATTTCGATATGTAGCACGCCCCGCGACGACGCCCAACCGTGAAGAAAAGCTACAGAGAAGTTGCTGATCCGTGAAGAAAGCGTTGGAAAATCAGCAGCATCGTGACCAAATCATGCCGCTCGTGAACCCGATCGACGCGAAACCAATTCCATCGCGTGCATAAGGTTCATGGCTATCACTGATCCGAACCTTGCGCATGATGCATGGTCAGATTCCACACACGAAGCTGACGAAGTGACTACAAAGTTCATCATCGAAATCTCAGATTCCGGCCAAAACTCCAAAGTTGCAAAATCTTCGTTCAGGCACGAAATTGAGCTGCATTTGTTGCCTGCAATCGTAACGTCATGCTTAGTGTGATCTAATGAAGAAATCATAGAAAAACATCAAAGAACGAGCACACAATCGATCCAAAGTTTCAAGATTCATTCAAAGTCACATGATCGTGCCCTAAAAACAGGATCCATAGCTCCAAGTTGGTATCAAATCGATCATCATGTTGAGACCTATAAGAAAATAATTATCTTTTGATCAACCGGGCATTAGAACTACCCCGGATCATCCATGAAAGATCACACAAGTTTTATGGTAGCACAGTGATTGTTATGGAATTCTACAAATTGTTAAGAAGGGGCAAATCTGTCATTTTGCACCCTATTTTCTAATTACTTATAATTCAGTTAATTCTTAATTTCCAACAATTAGGTTTAATTTTGATCATCCACCTATGTTTGGGTACAATTCTATATATACCTGTACCATCATTGTACGCAAAGGCTAGAGCACTTCACAAAAGAGAAATTTTGCTTAATATAATTCCTTTTCCTTCTCACTATTGGGTCATGTTTGGAGAGAGAGAGTAAGGAGAGAGAAACTTTTGGATTGGTACCCCTAGGCTGAAGGTAAATCTTCTCTCTCTTATTTTCTTTCTTCTTCTTCTTCGTCTGAGCCTCCACCAGAGGCCATGCACGCCAGTGGTACGGTCGTGCATGCCTCTTTCTTCTCTTTTTCCCCTTCCTGTGGTTTCACAGATCGCGCTGGGTGATGGCAGCGCCATGCGTAAGCTCCTTTCCCACTTCTGTTCTCCCATCTCTATCTCTCAGCGAGGCATGTAGACAGCGCTGCTCGTCGCCGTCCGCAGGTATATCCTCGACGTCTCAGTGAAGAACACATATGATAAAACTTATTGCCGCTCGTAGGGGTCTCCCCCTATTGCGTGCCTATCGCAGATGGTGATGCCTATCGCCGTCCGGGAGCTTCTCTCATGCGCTCGGTGCCTATCGTCGCCCGTGAGCTTCCCTCATGCGCTCGGTGCCTATCAACGTCCACGAGCTTCCTTCGCTCACTCGGTGCCTATCGCCGTCCACGAGCTTTCTTCACGCCCTCAGTGCCAATGATCGTCCGCGAGCTTCTTTCGTGCTTTTGGTGCCTATTGTCCTCTGCGAGCCTCATCCGTGCGCTCGACACTTATCGCCATCCACAGGTTCTTCTTGTGTCCCATGCCTCTCGTCGTGTGCCTTGGCAAGAATTGTTACCGTGTGCTTCACAAATGGCTATTGCCGTGAGCCTCACAAGAGGCTATCGCCGCCCGCACAGGCGTGTGCTACCTTCTTTTGTTGCCCAATGGCAATGCCAAGCGACGCTCGTAGTTCATTGCACGATTATGGGTGGTGACGCTTAGCACCTTCAGGACCCCATCCCTTTACCGTCTCTTGCATCCTCTTCTCCCCTAACTCGACTAAGGGTAGACCCGGTCTAGCATTGCCATAGCAGTCTGGCTGTCAAGAAGAATTATCGTCGCACTGGTCCTGAGTACCATGCCCATCTTGCTTCCACACCAGATTAGGACGGTCAGGTCAACCTTGGTTTCCAGTAGTATTGCCATCGTGCCGGTCTGAGTCACTGTGCCCATCTTGTTACCACTCCGAGTCGGTCATTGCACCGGTCTAGCTATTGTGCTAGTCCCGTCTTCTTGTCGAGTCTCCTTTTCTTTTCTCCTCTCATTCAAACTTCCTTCTTTTCGTCACCCTAACTTCTTACCTTCTTAACCATATGAAAGTACATTGCCCTGAGACAAGGGTGGGTCATTCGGCCCACTTGTTTTGCAAATTAACCATAGTAGTGTTGTGCAGAAAACCAGGAGATTACAGGTCAAAGGAGGCGATTCCGAACCAGTTGAAGCTGCTGGGGGGCTTTCCATCATGATCTAAGAGGGCGCCTATGTGAGTCAGCCCGAGTAAGTCACGGACCCAGGTGAGGTTGGTCCCCACCTTATATCCAAAATTCCTTTCTCACTAGTTGGGTACCTGCCCTTGTTTCTGAACGAGGTTCTCGAGAGAGTGATCTCAGGTCTCGGGTCTTTCGAACTTGTGACACGTGTTACTCAATCACCTAGATCCGGGGAAGTGAGATCAAGGCACCTAACCAGCTTGGCGACTCCACTGGGGACTTATTACCCCTATGTATGTTCTCTCTTGTTTGATCAGTATCCTCGTTTACTTTCTGCACTACTTTCTATGGCATTTGGGTTATTCAACCCGTTCATCCGAGTCGGGGATTTTCTCATCCCCACACTCGTGACCATCCCAGGGAGGTGAGCTGCTCAAGCCTCCTTCCCCACACTACTTCTGAGTCTAGACTCACAGTCCGGATCCCAAGTTCTTTCCTGGATTGGTGCGAGAGGGGACGTAAAAGTCCTTGCCTCCCCGCTTCCTCGCCCTGACCTCCACCAAGGCCCTTTGCATTGGTAGCACATCTTCTACCTTGCACAACACGCACCCAGCTACTAGCAAGTCCCTTGTCGGTCATATTGTTGGGGTAGCTGGAAGGCTGCCTTGACCGCTTTCGCAAGAGGCAAGCAAGTTGCCATCGCTCCTGCGGGTCACCGCAAGGCTACCCCTCGAACTCCTTCACTACCTCGACCCTCTACACCTAGAGGCTCGGCATATCGAGGTGGAGATCCTGGGGTCTCCACCCCTTGCACATACTCAAAGGCTCGTGGTTCATCCACTTGAGCCACACCTCGGGGCAACTTTCATGCTTCTTCGAACTCGCATCCGGGGTTAGGCCTTCTCGGGCCAAACATTGCACGTGCCATACATCTGCATCCCACAACTCATGGCGGTTCTAGCTCTATGCCAGCTCGAGCACATGTGGGTCAACCACTTTGTCCTCCCTCCCAGCATACACAGTTTCACCTTGTGAGAGATAGGTTCTTACTTGCTCCCTCACAAACACAAGATTGCAGGTCTCGGCCTCCTGAGGTTGAATCAGCTGACCGAGCCCCGGCTGACCCCCAAGTCATACGGACGGCTAACCCTAAAGGTGCACACACACTGACTTTGTAGGTTCCTCCTCGCTCCTGACTCAGGTAGAATCACAAGCCGATCCCTCCTGCTGGCACTCTCCCTTCACTAGGAAAGCACTTCGAGACCTAGTACTCAACAGTTTTCGCTGAGAGTACCATCTTGAGCCAGCCTCATGTTAGTTGTACACCCTAGAACCATAAAGGAATTTGGGGCAACGACCTGATGTCAGACAGAAGCTTGTAGCCTCCAAGGCAACACCCTAGGTTGCCCTCTGTCCTTGGACCCCATTCCCTACTCCAGCAGATTGACACGGCCCTCGCCTGCTCAAGAAAGATGGGGCAGTCCAAGTCTCAGGCTCGGTTCTGAAGTGAGGTCCATAGCGACCTCAAGACTAGGCAGAAGAGGGGCCCGCATATCTTGACTCGAGAAGCCCCCAAGGTAGTTGAGGTCACCACCCCTAATGATCTCCTGCCTCATAACCCCTTCTTCCCTCTGCGGACCCCAGATCCTGAGCGAGTCCAAGAGTATTGCTCGGTGATTACTGCCAAGAAGTCACGGTCCCAAGACCGTCAATAACCGGTCCTCACAAGGGCAACATACAAGAATCGAGTCCATTCGGGGCATCCTGAGCCCCTACTGATCGACTTGCCTCATACAATTTGCCAACCCCAGCAGTCTGCTCCCCCACCTGGTGTTGACCTTCCGGAAGAAACGGTCAGCATCATGGTGATCAATGAGTCGGACGATGCCTAAGAAGAGCGAATGAACATGTTCGAGGTACTGATGCAGTCCATCCTTGAAAAGATGGAACGTTAGAAGCCTTTAGGTCACCTTCTTCTCACCATGAGACCGATTCCCCGTTTGGTGAGGACACAATGCCCAGGCAAACTCCCCCACTGGTCTCTCAGAACAGCTCCCCTTCTTGTGGGGTTTCCCAAACCGAAATAGATGCCATGATGGCGGTAGCCTCAAGAACAAGGTCCCAGGCATGCAAGAGGCACCGCTTTATCAAAAGTTGTACCCCTCGTACATCGACCAAGTACCCTTCCCTTTGAACTATTAAAAGGGGAAGCTCCCTCTATTCAATGGTACTACGTCCCCGCACCAGCATACCGCTCACTTCCAAGTGGCTTGTCAAGAGATGGCAACCGATGGAGTCCTCCTCCTCCGTCAATTCGTCGAGACTCTCGAAGGGCCAGCCTTCTAGTGGTATGCTCGGCTACCTCCAAAATCGGTACACACCTGACAGGAAATGGAGTAGTTGTTTTACCAACGCTTCTATAAAGTTCAAAGAAATGTGGAGACCATTGAGCTCCTCACTTTGACTCAAGACCCTAGTGAGCCAGTTGACAAGTTCATCGCCTTATGGAGAGAGCTGTCAACCTTTCACACCACGCCCATGATTGAAAAAGAAGTTGTCTAGACTTGCATACTAAATATGCTTCCCGAGATCGCTCTGCATGTCGAGGCCTCCAATCCACCTTCCATGTCAGAGCTCATCTCTAAAGCAGTTCATATGGAGGGTCTGTTCAAGCACCATGGAGGATCTCGTCAGCAACCCTCCGGTTCGAATTCTCGCTCCAACAGTCGAGGCAATCTGCAAAAAGCGGTGATTAGTGCAGCTGTCACCGTGACTTACACTAAGAAAGTCACCCTTCAAACCTTGGACCTCTTTAAGGCATAGACACCTCAGGTCGAGGGCAACCAGTAGTCCTACAATAAGGTCCTGCCCCTTAAAAGCATTAATCGAAGCGACTTTTGGATCCAACACCAGAATAAGGTTTACCCCTTTGACAAGGAGTGGATTCCTGTGCTGCTTCGACTAATATTGGAGCAAAACATGATCCAGCTGTCGGAGGTCAACACCCCAAAACAAGCTAGACAGGATACACACGAGAGGTACTGCGTCTATCACAGGAAAGTAGGTCACCCCACACAAGATTGCTACAAGCTCAACGACACTATCGAAGCCCTTATTAACAAAAGCTCGAAGAGTTAAAGAAATTATTTGGGGAAACTGAGGCCTCCCACATAGTGACGATCAAAGAGGATGGGGGGGCGCCGGCTATCCTCCGTGAACTATTCTCCATAATGCTTGAAGAAAGACAAATCACGCCAAAGTCGGCAAGGCAGCCCAAGTTCCTGCCTCCAGGAACTGAGACCCTTTGGTGCTCGTATCACCAGATACAAGGCATGACGTGAGTGAATGCATGGGCTTCCATGAGCTCTTGGCAAAGAAGATGTAGTAATACCAAGAAGTTCATGATAACCCAGAAGGACACCCTCAAGTCCTTGCTCCACCAGTGCAAGAAGACCCTCCGGCACAAGCCCAGGGAAACGTTGAGCAAGACCCTCTACAGGCCCTCTTTGAGGCGATGCTCCAATAGGGTCTCATCACCCCCAAGCACGCCAGGCAGCCTAGGCATCTCGCCCAGGGTACGAAAAATCTCTGGTGCCCATATCACCAAGTATGGGGCCACGAGTTGAAATAATGCTCTAGGTTCGAAGCTATAGTCGCTCAAAAGGTACAGGAAGGACACATTGTCTGTGTTGGTCTCCCAGAGCATTTCCATGCTGTCACTCCTGTTCAAGAGGAAACCCTGCTACAGGTCCCTTATGACCATATACTAGACCCTTCAGAGCCCTCGACTTCTCAGCCCTGGGAAGTCTACCATAAGCGAAGTAGACTCAAATCCCTGAAGCGTGAGGCAGTCCACCAAGCTAGGACTACTCATCAGCCCAATAGGGCGGACCATACCCCTCCTCAAGGATCTAGAAGGTGACGAGCACCCAAGTCAGCTCGCCGAAGGAACCACATCCCTCAGCCACTAGTTGAGGAAGAGTTCCTCAGGCCCCTTCTTCCACTGCCGACCTTGCAGGATATCATCCCAAGTGCAACTCGCATTATCCCTTTGTCCAATCAAGCGGATGTCCCTGAGTCATCAACAGCTCGGGATTCGTCCAATGCGGGTGACAACGCTAAAAGCACCCTCCAAAGGTCAAAGTCGGGGCAAGATCTAAAATACCCCCTGCACACTTCCAATACCGGCGATGACGTAAAAAGCTGCTCGAAACGTTCTAACTCTTCTTCTTCTCCCTCCTCTTCTATTTCTTCCATAGTTGTGGTTCGACAGTGCTCAGACTGCGATGCTCTCAATAAAGAGCTTGGAGGCACCAGCCTCATCAGGTCACAATAAAAGAGCCTGAAAGAGATGCTGACCCAAGTGGCTGGATTCTTGACAGTTGCCGACGCCCTATCAACCCAAGTCAAGACCGAGCCATCTTCAAGCTCCTCTTCCAAAGAGGCCTCCCACATGGTGCAGATCTTGGAAGTATCATCCAGCATGGGGCAAATTAACCTTACATCGGGTAAGAAGCTACAGCCCATGGCTCAAAAGCTCAAGGTCCTTAAGTTTCCTGATCCTTCACTTTTCCCTAAGCCTCAACCTTAAACCTCTACATCCCTAAAACAAATCCCTATTACCTCCCCACCAACCCAGACCACACGGGCTGAACAACAAAGTCAGCCAGTGTCACAAACCAAAACTCAACCAAAGCCTGTTCCTAAGCCTACCCAACCACTTACACCTGTGACTGGATCAGGAACACAAAAGACTAATGAAGATAAAGTGAAATATGACATAATTGGGCACTTGAGAAAGCTTCTAGCCCTCTTAAGTATTTATGATGCCCTCTTGCTGTCTAGAGATTGTCGTATGGCCTTGGTGAGAGCTCTTTCTAACCCAGAGGTGTATGAGATTGAAGTGGAGCCTATTGAGGTTGACCTAGCCTTCCTGAGTTGGTGCTTCGCAATCTCCATTTTCGAAGATGACCTTCAGTTGGGAGGTAAATTTCACAATCGCCCCCTCTTCGTGAATGGTGAATTACACGCCTGCCCTATCAATCAGATCATGCTAGATGGAGGGTTGGTAGTCAACCTGATCCCAAGATGGATCCTCATCCGATTAGGATTAGGATCAGACGACCTCACTCTTACCCACATCACCGTGCAACCAATCAGGAGAAAAATTAGCTGGGACAGTTCGTCTTCGTCTCAAGATCAGTGACCTAAATGATTACGCCCAGTTCCATGTGATCGACACCGATACATCTTACAATGTCCTTCTTGGCCGCCCTTGGCTTCATGATCATGTGGTGGTTCCTTCTATGATCCATCAATGTTTTAAGTACACTTGAGATGGGAGACAACACATGGTCTGTGCTGACAAAAGATCGTTCCATGTAGCCGATATTCATTATGCTGACTCCAAGTACTATTTCACAGACCTTCTAGCATCAGAAAAGTCAAAGGATGATGATTGGAAGCCTGTGAGAGAGATAAGACCCTTGCCTAATGATGATGTTGAAGATCTTGGGCGAATGATCACTGACATGTTCAAAGAAGAGGAAAGACAAGGCAAGATCCTCCCTTTGACTCCTATCTGCCCAAGTATACCTTGCCACCTCTCCGAGGTCATGGTGTCATCCCCCAGAGACAAAGCTTCCCCCTCTACTTCTAATTCGCTAGCACAAAATGGTGAGCTAGAAGCAAATCCTAAGACTGAGAAAGCCCTAGAGGTAGACCTTCTAGCATTGAGGGTAACCTATACGCCGGACCAGCAAAAAGTCTAGCATGTCCCCTTTGCTCTTAGAATTGGCACACCAACCACCAAGGAAGGTCCTCCAAATTCCATCCTTCTTCAACAAGGGGATGACAAGCAGCCCAGAGAAGGTCTTACACCTCTTAGAGGCTCCCGAAGAGGTATAGCTGGACAAGAGTCAGCCCTCCGGCTCTCAGGAACAAGACCCCATGACAGAGCTGAGAAGCGAGGTTCGTAGCCTCCAAAATCAGTTGGAGGTTATGCGCATCGCTTCAAAGCACTTGAAGGAGTTTGTCCCTGAGACTAAGACTTATGATGAGCTCAAAAGCAATGCACCTCGAATCGAAGCCAAGGCTCCCCCAGATTGGAGCAATTACAACGAGCAGGCTCACCAATTCATGCGAATCATGAACTATGAGCCCCTGTCCAATCAAACATTAAGGGGTGAGAAAGTAACTGCTCCACCATTCGAGGTCATTGAAGCTATAACAAGTGGCCAAAAGGCAAAGCAGGGCTTGGGCTATTCTTTTGGTCGCACACCGCGAAAGGACAGAAACAATAAAGTAGAAAGAGGAGGAAGAATAAAAAGACATGTCTCACATATAGAAAGATAAGAGATGTTTCATTCATAAATCCAAAATTTTTACAATCGTCAAAGAGAGACATCTTATTAAGAATCCGTGTACAAAGGATTATAAACGAGGATGTTCATTCAATTCTCAAGACTAAGCCTATAATAATCCTGTTGCGTCCACTTGATTCGATCCTTCATAGCTACCGCCTAGAGAAGGGAAAACTTCCTAACCAAAGGAGGATATTCTCCTCGTATTAGTAAGTCTCTTCCTACCACACGGGCCACAGTAAGCAAGCTTTCCAAATCATTGATGTTACGTTCAAGAATTGCAGTGTCATCCTCATTTTCAAAACATGCAATTTCTTTAAATATTGAGGGAACCTATAAAGGTAAGATTTCAAAATCCGGATGGACAAACTACTGCATGAACAAGTTAGTTCTATGGTTACTCAAGTGAGCCGTCGCAGAATGTGTGACATTCAAAGGCCCAGGAAAGAGCCTAAGTAAAGGCTTGATAGAAGGATGTTTCTCAACAGAAGCTAATTCCTCTGAATTCAAAACTGCCCTAGTCCATTGGGCTACTTCAGTCACTTTCTCTTTGAACGAGTTTGCACACGGAACATTGAAGTCCATGAGGTTGTCCATCAGCCTTGCAGAAAATGGAAGCGTGATCAGCTCAAAGAAACAATCCCAGCTGAAAAGTTGATAAGCGGCTCTCAGAAGATCACATCCGTTGTCTGCAGAGACATTACGACGATTGAGCCTGATAACTTGTGCAGGGAAGGGCATCACGGCTTGTGATACGACAAAGCCTCCACGATTGCGCTAGACGAGAGGATGAATAACATGTCCCGAAAAGGAGGTGACTACAAAAGCTGAGCCTATGACGGGTTCCCTTCGAGCAGAAGGTGCAAGGCTCCCTCTCAAGGTTTCAAGAGAAATCGCCTTGTTACCCATTATTATCAGGTTATATTCACTCTCGTCCCCAGAAACAAGAGGTCGAGGAGAGGGATGCTATTCATTCTCGTAAATAAGAGGCTCCCTGCCCTCAATAGCGTTGAAGAAACCTTCATTCCGGGAGCATTCGAGGCCTTGGTTAACAGTCGGGACGACATCCCTTGAAGAGGGTAGGGCTATCGCTGTCGCACGACTAAGGGGATCGCCGTCTCGCAACCAACGGAGGGCTATCGCTGTCTCACGACCGAGATGGACTAATGCTGTCTGCCTAAGTTAAACAGAAATCTAGCTATTTCCACAAGCCACAAGTGCAGCACACCACGTCCCTCGAAATCTGGGCATGCCACCTGACACTCATGGCATGGCCTGTCACCGCGCGTGCGGAGGATGACCGTTCGCCATCCCACGATCCTTCGCCTCCTCGACCCTTACGACCTTACAACGCCTTGAGTTCTCGCCGGTGTTTCCTCTCCTCACCGGGAAAACACTTATCCATCCGTCATGAATCCCCGTCTGACCCTATTCTTTCCCCTTTATCAAAGCCGAGACTATCGAAAAATCACCGGAATCCCCAAAACGTTTCCCTGTGACCCTTCAGGTTTCCCTTCTTCCTGTTTTTGCACTTCAGCAGTTCACCACAACTCACCGAAATTTCACTAAGTTTCCAGTGAGCCCACTACTGCTCCTTCTTTTTTGATAATCAAAAGACCATCATATTCCCCTGACCTCTCTGCAATCTTCCCTTCAGCCACGGGACTATCGAAGAAAGCACCGAAACTCCGGCAGAGCACCACTGCAAATCTCGCTAAGGCTTTGAGAAGCTCCATTCCTTGCTTAGAAGAGCCTCATCACTCTCCGAAAACACTCGCAAGCACATCGTGAAGGCCCACAACCTGCTCAAAGCTCTTTAGAAAAGCTCCTGAAGGCCTGTCTACTGTAAATTTTGGTCGGGAAGTTCTAGCCGGGAAACTATTAACGTAGGCTCCAGCTTTCTCTCTCTCTCTCTAAGAAATCTCTTCAACTGTTTTACCCTTCAGTAAAATAGTAAAATGGGCTTTTCCCCCTTTTATTCTTAGTAGTGCCACAAACTGCCCCTCATAAATTTGAAATGACGTTGCAGTCCTCGTCTTCTGATGGCAATAAGACCAGGGTGGGTCAAGCCCAAGACCCAAAAGGGGCTATCACCATGTGCCTCATCAAAGGGCTATCACTGCCTACCTCGTCAGGGAGCTATCGCTGCGAGCCTCTTCAAAGGGCTATCGTCGTGCCTCATCAAAGGGCTATCGTTGCCTGCCTCGTCAAGGAGTTATCGCTGCGCGCTTCATCAAGGAGCTATCACCGCGCGCTTCATGAGGACTTAACGCCACACCCGCTCTACCACGAGAGGTTATCGTCGTGTGTATTACTCACTAAGGGCTTAACGTTGTGCACATGTCATCTAGGCTTAATGCAGCGTGCGCCATCCAAGACTTAGTGCCGTGCACATGCTATGGCATTCCCATCTGGACCATCGTCCTGCCTCCTCAAGAAGTTCATTCCTTGCATTACAGCCTCACTCCTCATGGAGTCAAGTCTCTAGTGACAGCTCTTTTCCCCTTGGAGTCACACCATGGTCCGCGTTGCATGACCTAAAACTGTACAGCCATGGTCCAAGTGCACGACCCTAAACTGCATGGTCCAAACTATATGACCTTAAACTATAGCGGAGGTCTAGTTGCATGACCTTAAACTGCATAGTCTTCATTGCATGACTCTAAAATATACGACCATTGTCCAGCTGTATGACCTTAAACCATAGTGCACATGTCCTGGTCGCAAGACCTTAAAAGGCTTGGCGCCATAGTCTAAACTATATGACCCTAAACTGTAGCGATGGTCTAGTTGCACGACCTTAAACTGCATAGTGTTCATTGGATGACTCTAAACTGCACGACCATGGTCCAACTATATGACCTTAAACCATAGTGCACCTCTTATCTAGGTGTATTTCATCAACATCCCCAGTGGAGTTAGGTGTACTAAAAAAAAAGGCGTGCCTATTCCTTTAATCCCCAATGGGTCTGTTTCACACCAACATCCTCAGTGTGAGTCACATCCTATTGCAACCCACTATCCCCAGGGAGTTAGGGTCATTCTTATCTTTTCCACTCTCAGTGGGGTTGCATCTGCACTCTGACCTGTCATTCTTAGTAGAGTTACATATATACAATTACTCATCATCCCCAGGGAGTCACACTTGCCTCCTTAATCCCCAGCGAAGTTCACTTCCTCTTAGGGCCACCATCTTCATTTAAATCTCTCTGCTTGTGTATAGCCTTAACCATCTTTATCCCCTGGGAGTCAGATTGCTATCCACAAACCTATCCCCCATGCAACTTCACCAATATGGCAACCCACACCATGGTTCGTGTTGCATGACCTTAAACTACACAGCTATGGTCCAGGTGCGACCCTAAACTGCATGGTCCAAACTATATGACCTTAAACTGTAGCGGAGGTCTAATTGCATGAACTGCAAGGTCCTATTTGCATGACTTTCAAATGCATAACCACGGTCCAAGCTATATGACCTTAAACCATAGTGCTCATCCTGACCGCATAATGTTAAACTGCTTTGCCCAAGTCCAGGAGGCATGACCTTAAAAACGCCCCCATATATGCACATACGCACTTTACGTGCATCTTCAAACACGCCTTCCCTAACCGACCCATTCGTGTGTGCACACCATCTTCATTGCTTACCCAGTGAGTCCATTCACTTCATTATTACCATTCATCATTCTCCAGTGATGTTTTCACCCATGCTCACAAAACGGCGAACCATCCTGCCATCCATACCTGCCGTCAGCTAGTAGGTCACCACTTTTCACTCAAGATCCATACATCATCCATCTTTCATAGGTAGCCTCGTGCCATCTCCCCAAAGTGAGTCAAAACCATCACTATGCTCACTCTATGGCCTCCACAAACTACCATTCATCACCACTATGGTCTAGCTGTATGACCCGAAACTATAGTGCATGTCCTTACCGCATGACCTTAAAAAGCTTCGCACATGTCTCAAAGGCATGACCCTAAACATCCCTTCACAAAAAAGAAAGGGCTTGGTGTACACCCGAACAAGGGAACGCCATAAGTAAATATGATGGCCGGGCATGGTCAAGAAACCACGAGTAAAAACGTTCTGTAAAAACAAAAACCCAAGCACGGTGACAACCCCAAAAGGGCACCGCGAGAAAAAATGGATGAGAAGGGTGGATATGACCGCAAGTTATGGGTAAAAGAGTCCAAAAATAAAGAAAGTTAGTGAAAACCGTCCTCAAGGCGCCACTTCCCTAGTCCAAGTGAAAACCCGCAGAGGGTGCTTAGACCAACAAAGCAAGTTGATAGCATCACAGCCTCAATCTGCACCCAATTGCCAAAACAATCAAAATCCTGGCTAATGAGGTCTGCATAAAATCCTCAACTACCAGCATCCAATCACAACACAAAATGGCTCACCAGGGCATGAGAGCCTCACAAGATCTCCCAAACACTCCACTACCACAACGTAAAATGGCTCATCAGGGATTGAGAGCCTCATAAGATCTCCCACACTTCACTTTTAAATAAAAAAGAGCCCCTAGGGTGAGGACGATGACCAAAAGATCTCTCCAAAATGCTAAAAGACCATTACGAAGGCAAGAAACTGACGAAGCCAGGGCTTAACTTGCCAGAGACTTTAGGGTCATTTCTCGTCATGAGATCGTGTTGCGTAAAACTTTCCTTAACCGATAGGCCCAGAGCTTTGAGACATGCCCTCGATTGAACCTGGCAGGATGGGGCCCACGAGGTCTCCTCGCCAAAATACCCCCTAGCCGACAGGCTCAGATTTTTGGGACATGCCCCCGATTGGACCTCGTTGGACGGGACCTATAGAGCTGCCCTGATCATCAAAAACAAACCTCGTGTAACAACAAACAATGCCAACCAAGGGTTCATAGCATTTGGCCACCGAATAGGCCCGATTCTGACCAATGAAGTCCCTACAAAATCCTTAAATTGTCAAAATCGTAAATAGTCCCTCGATGGTGAGGACTTCGATAAGATCTCTCAAAAGTCTCTTTTCCCCCTAAAGCCTCCACTGATGGACTTGCACCTTGCATCCAAACGTCTGAGCACCCTAGTTACAACATTGCGTGGATCTCCTCAACGTTCTCATAGTCCTGTGGCTAGTCAGGGGAAATTTTCCAAATGATTGTACTTCTCAGTTCTCTCGAAGCTCAACATTCAGTGGGGCATACTATTGGAAGACATTTTTCATCATCATGAGTCCCCGATCAATAAAGCCTAACATACAGTGGAAATTTTGATAGTCTCAGAAAAGCCCTATAACTGGCCAAGATCTTTATGAGAACTCTCAAAAGTCTCCTGCCAAGTTTCGTCACATTCCGACATGTCTAAGGCAGTACAGACTGAGAAATAGTTTTGGTAGAATCAACCTCTAGCACCTTGAAAAGGACCCCTATTACTAGAGCTATATTTTCGATGTCTCAATTTGCTATGAGACCATTATCATTGGATCCGACACGGTTGAAAAATCTCAAAGTTCAAACTTTAGCTTAAACAGACACTCCAAGAAGAAGTTATAGATGAAAGACTGAAACAGGAGGAGCCACACGTTATTCCCTTGTGACCACCTGCAACCAAAGTCCATTAAAGGAGCAGTCACGAATAGCGATTTACGACACTCATATCTTCCTTGTCTAAGATTGGATCACTCTCAAACTTATTGCAACATGTTCGTTTCGTCAAGACGAGCGTTTCAATATGTGGTACGCCCCATGACGACACACGAGTGTGAAGAAAAGCTAGAGAGAAGTTGCTGATCCGTGAAGAAAGTATAGAAAAATCAGCAGCGTCATGCCTCACTCGAGAGACCAAATGACGTTGCTCACAAACTCGATCGACTTGAAACTAGTTCCATCGTGTGTGTAAGGTTCATGACTATCACTGGTTCGAACTTCGCTGATGATGAACGGTCAGATTCAGCACACGAATCCGACAAAGCTACTGCAAATTTTGCCTTCAGAATTCCAGATTCTGGCCAAAACTCCAAAGTTGCAAAATCTTCGTCCGGGCACGAAATCAAGCTGCGTTCATTGCCCTGCGATCGTGACGGCATGCTCACTGTGATCCAGGGAAGAAATCACAGAAAAACATCAAGGAACATGCACACAATCGATCCAAAGTTTCAAGATTCATTCAAATTTCAAGTCATGCCTTAAAAACATGATCCATGGCTCGTAGTTGGTATCAAATCAATTTTCATGTCAAGTCCAACAAGAAAAAAATCATCTTTTGATCAACCGGGCATCAGAACAACCCCGGATCATCCATGAAAGATCATGTAAGTTCTAGGGTAGCACATGGACTGTTCTGGAATTAAAAAAATTGTCAGGAAGGGGCAAATCTGTTATTTTGCACCTTATTTTCTACTTTCTTTTAATTAATTTAAATCTTAATTTTCAGCAATTAGGTTTAATTTTGATCATCCACCCATGCTTGGGCACAATTCTATATATACCCGTACCATCATTGTACACAAAGGTTAGAACCCTTCACAAAAGAGAATTTTTTGCTTAATAGAATTCCTTTTCCTTCTCACTGTTAGGTCATGTTTAGAGAGAGAGAGAGAGTAAGGAGAGAGAAACTTTTGAACTGGTATCCCTAGGCTCAAGGTAAATCTTCCCTCTCTTCTTTTCTTTCTTCTTCTTCTTCGTCTGAGCCTCCCTTAGAGGCCATGCACGGTAGTGGCAGTGCCGTGCATGCTTGTTTTTTTTTCATTTTCCCCTTCCTGTGGTTCCAGAAGTCGCGAAGGGCGATGGTAGTGCCATGGGTAAGCTCCTTTTCCACTTTTGTTCGCCCATCTCTATCTCTCAGTGAGGATTGTAGACGGCGCTGCTCATCGCCATCCGTAAGTGTATCCTCGACGTCTAAGTGAAGAACTTAGACGGTGAAACTTATTGCCGCTCATAGGGGTCTCCCCCTTTTGCATGCCTATCACAGGCGGCGATGCTTATCGTCGCCCGTGAGTTTCCCTCTTGCTCTCGGTGCCTCTCGCCGCCCCCGAGCTTCCCTCGTGCGCTCGGTGCTTATCATCGTCGGCGAGCTTCCTTTCACGCTCTCGATGCCTATCGCCGTCTGCGAGCTTTCTTCAGGCGCTCGGTGCCAATCGCCATCCGTGAGCTTCCTTCGAGTGTTCGGTGCCTATCGCCGTCCACGAGCCTCCTCCGTGCGCTTTACACTTATAGCCGTCCGCAGATTCTTCCTGTGTCCCATGCCTATCGCCGTGTGCCTTGGCAAGAACTATCGTCGCCTGCTTCACAAATGGCTATCATCGTGTGGCTCACAAGAGGCTATCGCCGCCCCCACAGGGGTGTGCTGCCTTCGTGTGTTGCACAATGGCAATGCTAAATGGTGCCCGTAGTTCATTGCTGCTCCACAATTATGGGTGGTGATGCTTAGCGCCATCGAGACCCCATCCCTTTACTGTCTCTTGTGTTCTCTTCTCCCCTTACTTGACTGAGGGTAGACCCGATCTAGCGTCAACATAGCGGTCTGACTGTCAAGCAGCACTGCCGTCGCGCTGGTCTTGAGTACCATGCCATCTTGCTACCACACCAGATTAGGATGGTCATGTCGACCTTGGTTTCGAGTAGTATTGTCGTCGTGCCGGTTTGAGTTACCGTGCTCGTCTTGCGACCGCTCCGAGTCGTTCATTGCACTGGTCCAACTATCATGTTAATCCCATCTCCTTGTTGAGTCTCCTCTTATTTTCTCCTCTCATTCAAATTTCCTTCTTTTCATCACCCTAACTTCTCACCTTCTCAGCCATATGAAGGTACATTGCCCTAAGAGAAGGGTGGGTCATTCGGCCCGCTTGTCTTGTAAATTAACTGTAGTAGTGTTGTGCAGAAAACCAAGAGATTACAGGTCAAGGGAGGCGATTCCGAACCAGCTGAAGCAGCTGGGGGGCTTTCCGTCGTGAATTACGAGGGTGCCCACGCGAGTCAGCCCGAATAAGTCACGAACTCAGGTGAGGTTGGTCCCCACCTCACATCCAAAATTCCTCTCTCACTAGTTGAATACCTGCCCTTGTTCTTGAACGAGGTTCCTGAGAGAGTGATCTCAGGTCCTGGGTCTTTCGAACCCGCGACACGTGTCACCCGATCACCGAGATCCGGGGAGGTGAGATCGAGGCACTTAACCATCAGCGACTGTCAAGAATCCATTTGCCTGGGCTAACGTCTTTTTCAACCGTCTCCGGTGTGACTGTCAAGAATCCATCCTGCTTATATTAGTTCCTTCGAGCTCTCTGTCAAGAGCCTCAAAGTTTGGACATTTCAAGGTTGTACTTGTAGGAGACATAGAAGAGGAAGGGAAAGAAGAAGAAGAAGAGGAAGAAGGAGAAGGGTCAGTAAGTGAGGGACTTTTAAGGTTGTTCCCCTCATCAGACGGATTTGGGCAGCTTTTTCCGTCATCACCAGTGCGGGGGATCTTTTGGGTCTTTCCCCTACTTAGACCCTTGGGAGGTGCTTTTAATGTCGTCACCCTCGTTTGATGTGCCCCGTGTAAGAGATGACCCAGGGGTAACCTCTTGACGACATGAAGGAATAAAGTCGATGGCGACCGATATGAAGTCTTGTAAGGTCGGCAAGGGAGGTAGCGACTTGAGAAATTCTGGCTCGACCAGTGGCTGAGGAACCTTGTTCTTCTGGCGAGCAGCCCTTGATACTCGTCTTCTTATAGTCACCTTTGGAGGTGCTTGGTCCATCTTGTTAGGTTTATGAACAGCCCTAGCTTGACGAATCGCTTCTTTCTTTAAAGACTTGAGCATGCTCTGCCCGTGATGGACTTTCCATGGCTAGGAAGTCGAGGGCTCAGTGGGATAAGAGGCATCCTTCCAGGAATCTTGCGTTGAAACGTCCCCCTGGATGGGCATGGTGCCTTGATGGTGTTCGGCGTCAGCAATGTAACCTCTCTTGACTTTTTCTGCAACCACAGCCTCGAACCCGTAACATTCGTTCAGCTCATGGCCCCGTATCTAATGGTATGGGTACCAGTGATTCTTGGTCCCCTGAGCAAGGTGCTTGGGCTGCCTCGCCGACTTTGGTGTGATGAGTCCTTGTTGGAGCATCATATCAAACAGAGCGTGGAGAAGATCTATTGATAACTCATCAGAAGGGTGAAAACTTTTGTCTTTCTCCTATACTGTTACTACGTGAGAAGCCTCAATTGCCCCGAATGCTTTCTTGATTTCTTCGAGCTTGATCTAGCCCTTTCGGATCAGAGCCTCGATGGGGTCTTTAAGTGTGTAGCATTCTTTTGTGGTGTGGTTTACCATTTGATGATAAGCATAGTATCTTGCGTGTTTATCGAGACCAGCTTGATCGGGAAACTTGATCTCGGGCAACTCGATCATGTTTTGTTTCAGCAATAGTCATAGCAGTGTAGGAACCCATTCCCTTTGAAAGGGATAAACCTTGTTCTGATGGTTAGTCCAATAATCACTTCGATTAAGGTTCACAGGTGGGGGTACTCGATTGTATGATTGCTGCTGTTTGCCTGCCTGAGATGTTGTCTTTATTGTGCCTACCCCTTTGGATAGGTCCAAAGTCTGAGAGGCAGACTTCTTCGGATCACTGATGGTAACGGCTACACTGATCACTCCTTTTTATTGGTCGCCCCATGCGTTGGTCCGAGAATTACCATTGCCCCGATTGTTTCCCAAGCTTGAAGGCTGTTATCATGACCCGCCATGGTGGCGTGACAAGCTCTCTATGCGAACTGACTTAGAGATCAGCTCTGAAATGGAGGTCGGATTGGAGACCTCAGCATGTAGATCGATCTCAGGTTGCATGTTTCACATATAGGTCTGAACTGCTTCCTTCTCAGGCATGCGATTGGTATGGTAGCCAAATCTCTCCACCTTGATATGAATTGATCCACAAGTTCATTTGGTTCCTGGGTCAAGGTGAGAAGCTCGATGGTTTGGACCTCTCTCTCGACAGTTTCTCCATTTCCTCCCAAGTATGTACTGAATTTGGGGGAAGCCGAGCGTACCACTGAAAAGGGGGCCATTTCAACAAACTGACAGAGGAGGAGTTTCCCATCAGCCGTTGTTTCTCGATATGCTGCTTGAAAATGTGCAATGTGCTGGTGCGGGGATGTTGTACCCTTGAACAGGGGAAACTTCCCCTTTTTGTAGTCAGAGGGGAATGGAACCTGATCAATGTAAGAGGGATACGGCTTCTGGTAAAGCGTTGTGCGCTACATTCCCAAGATCAGTCTGCTCTTTAAGCTATGGGTTACCATAGCGTCGATGTCAGCTTGTGAGATAGGGTGAGGGGCAGAATTGTCTGGTGAGGCAGGGGGAGAAGGCTGCCTTGGAGCTACATCATCTGAGTGATGAGAGTTGGCCTCATGATTAGCCTAGTGTCGCATGGTTTCCATGCGGTCAATCTTCTCCATCATTTCATGTACCATGTCTTTGAACCCATTCATGCGCTCTTCCTGAGAGTCGCCAGGTTCGTTCACAACCATTACGCTGACCATTTCTCCAGGGAGGTCAGCCTTAGGTGCAGTTGAGGGTTTTCGAGCTTGGCGGGTCGCACATGGTAGCTCAGTCAGCAAGGGGTCAGCATGCCCTGACTGGACTCGAGTCTTATACGCTTCCCACTTGAGGACCGGTTCTTGACGGTCTTGGAACCGTGGCTGCTGGGTGGTTAGGTCATCGTCTATAATGCTAACCACTGTGTAGGACTCTTGCACCTCTTCCTTAGGCTTTGTGAGTCGAAGAGGGTAGAAGGAATTCTCAGGAAGGAGATCCTTAGAGTTGAATACACCGACTTGTCTGTTCGGCTCCTTAATCAGGATCTGTAGTCCTCTATTGTGCTTGAGCTTGCGACTGCGATAGACTTCTCTCCAGAACTGAGACTGGGGTTGAGTTTGACTGGCTTTCTTAGAGAAAGAGAGGGCTGTGTCCATAAGATGGGGCAGCAAATTTGGACCATGCCAGGGGCCAGCTTGAGCAGTTGCCTTGGAAGTGGTAGAACTTCTTCGATCCTCAGGCCCTTGCCTGAACTCCTTTGTGGGTTCCAGAGGCATAACCGACCTGATGGGGTTGGCTGAGGATAGTACTCTTAGGAAAAACCTTCGAGTACTAAGTCTTGAGATATCCGTTGGGACCGGTTCTCGACGACGTCTGGGTCAAGGGCAAGCAGTTGATTGGGAATGTGGCACATGTACACACCTTGAAGTAGCATTCCAAGTGAGTTGGGAGTTAGCTCGGACTCGAACAGGTGGTCTGGCCTTAGGAGGCCGAGAACTACAAGCAGGTGTCTGCAAGGGAATAAGTGAGGGTCTGCCCCTTATAGGGTGCACTAGTGTGTGCTGAGAGGAAGGACAAAGAGATCGTCTTTCATGTACTCGAGTTGACGCAGCAATGGCGTTGCCTCGAGTGGTGGGATGCACATGCATAACGCGTACAGGACCTGACCTAAGGAGGCTCGATCCTAGACACCGACTCAAGGTAACACAAGGGTTGCCTTGAGGTGTGGCTAGAGTGGATGACCCACGTGCCTTAGGGTGTGTGTAAGAGGTGGGGTCTCCACCTCGATGTGCTGAGACTCTAATTATAGAGACTCGATGTGGTGCGGGAATGTGGGGGGTGGCCTTGCGGCGACCCACAGGAGAAATGTAAATTTTCTTGCCTTTTGCAGAAAGGAGCTGGGCAGCCTTCCAGCGTACCTCGACAATACGACCGATAAGTGACTTGCGGGTAACAGGGTGCATGTTGTGAGTGGTAGCGGATGTGCTACTAATGCAGAGTGCTTTGGTGGAGGTTCCACCAATGCAAGGAGATGAGGAGTTACGGTCCTTTAAGTCCCTTCTCACACCTATCCAGGTTAAGACTTGGGAGCTAGACACTAGGTCTTTGCTCAAAAGAAAAGTTGGGAATGAAGTTCAAGGAACTTGTTCCCGGGGGACTATCGCGAATGTGGGGATGAGAAAATCCCCAATTCGGATAAATGGGTTAAGAAACCCGGAAGCCATGTGTGTGTCATGCAGAAAAATAAAGGAGAAACTAGCCAAACAAGTATGATCTGACGAAGGGATAGTAAGTCCCCAGTGGAGTTGCAAGCTGGTTAGGTACCTCGATCTTGCCCCGAGATATGGATGATCCGATGACATGCGTCTCGTGTTTCAAGGAGAACCCTGGACTTGAGATCGCTC
>NW_006497508.1:2068486-2080623 GCF_000471905.2 Amborella trichopoda
ACTCGGGCTGGCTCGAGGGGGCGCCTTCTTAGATCACGTCGAAAAGCCCCCCATTCGTACAACTGGTTTGAAATCGTCTCCCTTGGCCTGTATTCTCCTATTTCTGTGATCACACACACATGGTTAATTTTACAAGACAAGTGGGCTGAGAGACCCCACCTTGTCGTTGGGTGAATGCACACAGTCGCGCACATTCAAAGGAGAAAAGAGAAGAAATGATGAGATGAGGGTTGGAAATAAGAAGAAGAGAGAAGCAAAAGAAAGAAAGAGACATTTGACCGGGTGACTAGCTTTAGATTGACATGATGATTGACCTGACGTGGTAGCAAGATGGGCACGGTAATGCGAACCGGTATGGCAACAATACTACTCGAAGATAGAACGTCAACACCAATCAGTCTAGCACAACGGCGAGTTTGACATGGTAACAAGACGGACACGATAACTTAAACCGATACGGCGGCAATACTGCTCGACGACAAGAGAGATGAGAAAGAGAGAGATAAGAAAAGAGGTAGTAGAAAAGAGAAGGAAATGAAGAGATATAAGAGAAAGGAGAGAGAAGAAAAGAAGAGAGAAAGAAGAAAGGTGAGAGAAGAGAAGGAAGAGAAAGGAGAGAGAAGAGAAGAGAGAGAGAAAGGTGATAGAAGAGAAGGAAGAGAAAGGAGAGAGAAGAGAAGAGAGAGAAATAAGAAAGGTGAGAGAAGAAGAATAGATAAGAAAGCATGGACGACGATGAGTTCCGCTGCTCATGACAAAAGAAAGAGGAGAGAGAAAGAACATGGACGACGATGGGTTCTGCCACCCATGATAGAGGAGAGTGGAGAGAGAAAGAACATAGACGGCGATGGGTTCTACCTCCCATGTCAAGTGAGAGAGGAGAGAGAAAGAACATGGATGACGATGAGTTCTGCAGCCCATGTCAAGAGTGAGAGGAAAGAGAAAGAACTTGGACGATGATGGGTTCTGTCGCCAATGCCAATAGAGAGAGGAGAGAGAAAGAACGTGGACGGTGATGGGTATCGACTTAATTCTTCTTTCTCCTCTCTCTCTCTCCAAGACGTGCCTCAATATAAAAACTCAAACTTTATTGACGAATTGAAAGTATGAGAGGGATCAAGGGAAGAGCCCTTTACAATTAACTTTAGCATGTATTTATAGAATTGGGCCCAAACATGGGTGGATGCCCAAAAACTATCTTAATTTATGATAATTACAATTTAATGGAATGAAAATAGATTCTAAAAACATTAAGATATGATCGGTGTGTTCATATCTTAATGTTTCTTCTTGATTTCTTTGTTGTATTGCACTGAGCATGTCGTCACGAACGCGTGGCAACAAACGTAGCTCGATTTTGAGCCCAAACGAAGATTTTGCAGTCTTGGGTTTTTGGTCGGAATCTAAATTCCTATGGTGGAAATTTACAGAAAATTTATTGCCTTTGCTTGTGAAATCCGACCGTTCATCATGTACGGGGTTCAGACCAATGGTAGCCCTAGACCTTATGCATGCGATGAAACTGGTCTCATGTCAATCCGATACGCGACCGCCGTGATCTAGCTGCTTGAATGGGATGTGTCGCTGCTGACTTTCCTGCAACTTTCTTCACGAATTATTGACTTCTCTCTAGCTTTTGTCCCTATTCGAGCGTCGTCACTGGGCGGGCCACATATCAAAACGGTTGTCTTGATGAGACAAACACACTCACAAAATTTGAGCTTGATTCGACTCGAGACAAGTGAGATATGGCTCTCGCAATCACTACCCGAGACTATAAAAACAGTCACCTTTAATGGTGATTTGGTGCATAGAGGGCGCACGGGAATAATGTGCGGTCTACCCTTTTTCAGTCTTTTACACATAACTTTATCCTAGAGCACCCGACTAAGCCGAAACTTGACCCATTGGGGTTTTCGACAGTGTCGGATCCAATAGAGGCGGTCACACAGTAATTTGATGCACCAAAACTAGAGTTCTAGTTATGGGGCCCGTTTCAGGGTCCTAGAGACTGATTTTTCCAAAATTATTTCTTTGTCTGCACTGCCTTGGACATGTCAGAATGCGGTGAACTTGACAGGAGGCCTTTTGAAGTCCTTATGAACATTTTCACTTGTTCTGGGCCAATTCTGAGACTGTAGAGAATTCCACTGTAATTCAGGCTTTATTGATCGGCTTCTCTTTTTATTCCACATCGAGGACCCAAGGTTCTTAAAAATATCTTGAAACAAGTCAGCCTAAAAACCTGAAATTTGGTCTTTTGAGTTGAACTGTTAGTGAAGACACACTTTGTTTCTAATTTTCTAGGGATCCCCAAAATTCTGCTGGCGACCCCACTCTTGTGTCACAGGTACCTGTTATTCATCTCACAATTTTTGAAGTAAATAAAATTTTTAAAAACTATTTTTTTTAAAAGATAAATCATTTTTCATTCAACGCATGAATTTTTAGTTCATCCATAGTTTGTCTTACTTTTCTCTATATTTATACTATATTTGTCTCATAAATAAGAAAATAATATATATATATATATATATATATATATATATATATAAACAAACAAAAATGGGGAAAATAAAATTGAGCGTTACCCTACACCCTCCTCAAATCGTGCCCTGATCGAGTCACCCACTACTCGGGGCGCATTCAACTAGGCATGGATCGTGCCCTATTGCCACACTCTTGACCGCTTATTTTTCTATGGTTACATACCCATGCACCTCACTTGTGGTCTCTATCGATTAATTTCGACTCGAAAGCACACCCTACTTGGCACGAGTGTGCCAAGTATTCACGTTTTTCTTATTTCATTCTTTGCTTGATTTGTTTGTGCCACTACTCTCACACACTTATGTGCATGCTCTTTTACACACTACTTGCATACAAGAAACTGATCGAAAACCAACAAATATTTTCGAAAACTCCTAAAATTTGGTGTTAAAGTCATGAGGAGCACCTAGACTTGAGTGTCAGGCAGTTGGGAATTGCGAAACTTTAACTATGAGCACCCCTCCATAATCCTCACCCTCAAATCAACTCCACGGATAATGTGACTTGGTTTGTCCCTTTAACAGGGGACCAATACTTACATGGGGACCTATACAGCCTAGCCACTTTTTAATAGTCAGGAACGCCACTAAAATCCAGCATAGCCATAGTCTTAAGACAAAAATTTTCAAACCTTTTTTAGTGCATTGTTGTGTTTATATTTAGGCTTGTTAGTGTAAATCTAGGTCTAGGTCCTCATCCAATCTGAAATTGAGTCCTTCTAGGTTCAAGCTTAGGCTTGTACCCTGCCTAGCTCAGGTTCGAACCAGGTTCTCACCTAGGTCTCAGCCTTGGCTCTCTTGGTCCGAGCCAAGGCTTGTGCTCAATCTGATCTAGATCTCAGCCTAGTTTTAAGCCTAGGTCTAAATTTAGAGTTGTCATTAAAACTAGACTAGGTTCACCTTAGTTCAGGGTTCAAACATAAGTTTATTAAGTTTAGCAGGATCCAAGTCGAAGTCAAGCCCATAGGGTCTTGATTCAAAGGTCAAGTTAGGAAGAGTCACTTTGATGATTATTCCACCACCGACTCTAAACTCGGTTTGCCCAAATGTAGGGACCAGTATCCCGCAATCCCATGGGGTTATGGCTAGAACCCAAGTTCATCCATAGTTTGGTTGCGTAGTTTCCAAATAGAGGGAGTGTCTATGGGGTTATTCCTGGTCCTGAAATTTGTACAACTTGAAAGACCTTGAATAGTCTAGGAATTCGACTCAGAGTCATCCTGCAAGGCTTCCTAGGACTCCAAAATAGATGTCGAGTGAGGGAAGAGGTTCACACTTTGGTGAATGCTCCCTTCGATCATTCATACCATAGTAACCTCGAGGCATAAGAACCTCGAGTTCCTAACTGTAGACACCCCAACCCCAATTGAAAAAACTATATGTGAACCCATAACCCCCAGGATAACCATCCTAGAAACCCAATGAAATCATACCTCATTACCCAAACCACAAGCAGAGTGCAGTTTAGTAAAGCAGTCTCAAGAAACCTCCTAGAGAAAAGAGAAGGAGCTCAAAAGTTACAAATATGGGCCTAAGACAAGTGGCTACAAGAAGGGAAAGCCAACACAATTTCCAATTTCTCCCTAAGGCGATTCCAAGCACAATGCCTGTTCCAAGATTGCTAATGCAAGTATTATCACCAAGCCACATAAAAATTTGATTGGCCAAGAAAGGCAGTCTAACTGCCCGACATCAGAATGAGGAAAGAGCAATCATTACCTAAAATATAAAAGTAAGCAACGTCTACTCTTTAATTGGTTGAAGTAACCGCCTTTCGCCGAACATCATAATGCGGAAGCTGACAACTAATGATTATTCATCATTAATACAAACAATGCTGGAAAGTTTGTTGGATAATCTTACAACTTTTGATTGGATGAAGCCACCACCCAAGAACAAGTTACAAGACAGCCAATTGGCACCACTATGACCTAAAGAAGGTGCGATCTTCACCATAGGTACCGAAAGCCTCATTTGAAGAACAAAATGGCTAAAATGAAGCATCAAATAAGCGAGAACACTGCTGACAGTTCTGTTGTGAACACAACACGACACCACCCAAAATCAAGCGTGTCGTAACATCAGAATTGCAATGACATGACCATAATCATTGCAACTAACGGGGCAAACCCCTGCATTAATGAGCATAAAGCCATGTTGACTAGGCGAACGGCCCATATTCAAGCCATAAGCTTTGGATGATGATCAGACATAATATCTGTCTATAAATAGGAGTCCGAACCTCATTTTCAGGGGTGGGATGATTAGCAAGTGAGACAATTTAGTGTCAGGACTCTTGCATTCTGAAAGCACACCAGATTCTATATACAGAACAAACCAAAGCAAGTCCCTTAACCCTCTTCATGCTCATTAATTCCCAGACTTGACAAACTCATCGTTTTCCAATAGACAAATCTTTGACAACTCAGGGGAAGTCACGCTCAAAATGATCCTGAATTGGTGCCGTCTTCGGGCATCGGGCCCGACCTCAGGTTAACCTAAGCGTAACCCACTCTTTGCGTCTTTTTGTGAGTATTAAGTAATTAATATAAACAAAACTTGAATCCTTGCTCATTTACCTGAAAGAGAAGACAAAAAGATCATTGTTTTCATGGATAAAAGTGGAAACCTAATTTTTACTAAGATAAAATATACAATAGGGATTGTACACCACGAGACTACTTTTTTTGGCACAAAGAAGTCACAATCATATGTGGTTGTTAAACATCAAATCAAATGGATGAAAATATATCATAACATTTGAGAAATTTTATATTAGGCTTTGTAGTCGTACACAGCCATATCCTCAACCACCCGATTTCAAATCTAATAGTCAATGATGACTCTGACATAGTTAGATATGATAACTATTAACTCCTAAATCAAAACCTATAATAACAATATTTACTCTCAAATCAACGTGAGTGTTAGATGTGATAACTAGCGTCGAATGGGGTTACGAGCAATTGAGGGTATACCCTTGGCGGCATCTGAATCGTGATAAGAAACGAAAGAACTCAACCATATGAATTTAGATGGAACAGCTTTGGGTGCTAGTGACTTTTATGTACTAAAGGTAACTATTTCCTCTTTCTTTTTGTTAAGGGTGCAGTTTGTATCGAGCCAACGCTCTAAACAATCAAAGTAAAGCGCATCTTCAAATTGTGTCGAGAAATGTGGTTTCAATAATGGAAATCTTAGTGATAGTTTTAAAATATATTTTCATCTTTAACTATAAAATTTAAAGCTTCAAAAATGGTATAGATCGAGCGGATTTATGAAAATTTGAAAATCTTGAAAATTGACGGTCCAAAAATGCATTACGAGATGCATTATTTCCAAAACTTGAAATCCATGTTTTTCTCATGTTCATTCATTTTGATGTCAAGATGATCAATTTGAGGATGTTTGGGCATCAAAACAACCCCTTCTATTGAAATTTTTGAGGTAGGCTTTAATTTGATTTATTAGAGCCTCGACTCTATATAAACTTTTCCCTTTTGTTAATGCTAATTTAGCAAAAGTTGTATAAATTTTTAAATAGGTGCGTTGAGAGTTAAAAATATAGAATTTGGTCTCAGAGCCCATGTTGCATATAGTGGGGCTTGTAGCTATGTCAATGGGCCAAATTACTAAGCCCGGCCTAGTTGAGCTCATGCCCAGGTCAATGATTTTGGCCAACAACTTAGGTCGATCAAGCAATTCATGGATCAGCTTGGCTTGGGTCAGCTTGAGGCCTCTATGTATGAGTCGTATATGGTGTAGAGTAATGCATAGTATAGAAAAACTTGGGCTCGAGTGGTTAGCAATTAACACTAGCACTACATCTCAAGTTAAATGTGTCCGGCTAAACTACTCAAAAAACAATTGACACTAGCACTATATGCCGATACTTGCACTTGTATTTTCCTTTCTGAAATGGTGGGTTTAGAACTTGGAGTTCGGAACCCATCACTTCCAGGAAACCATGTGGGTTGGATTTGTAACATGAAGCTCTGAACTCAAAGTTGGTGTAGTTATTAAGTACAAACCACGTGAGTTCTTTTTTTGAGAAATCTGCATACAAACTAGGAACAAGATGTGGTATTGGTTCATTGTTGGGCTATTTTACATTGAGATTCTACTTTCCAACTTTTTAATCCCCCGATTTGACCGCCTAAAATATTTAATAATAATAAAAAAAACTTGGTGCACTTGGTCGGTTGGAAAGATCGACAGTCAAACCACCCAAAACACAAAAACAAATAATAGAAAAATTACATCTATACCATATAAAGTTGTTACAGACTGATACAATTTTATGCAAATATTATACAGAGGTCCATTTGTTTTTTTTCTCCCTAATTTTGTCCTTTGGTGGGATTTTGGACAGCTTTTTTATTATATTTTTTAAATTGTTTCAAAGTGTCTAGAACTGTCCGATATTGGGAAGAAGCCAACACCTTATAAGTTTTTAAAGGTACACAGTTCGATGTTGGAGATAACAGACCAATTTTTCTAAAAAGAAAACAAATTGATAGGTCTGACACCTCTAATATTGGATCGCCTTACTACTAACTAATCCTTCAATTAATATCAAATTGTGTTCTAGGTATTCCGCTAGGTCGTAAATATTTTAGAAATTTTTTATTGTTTCCATGGTCATATGGGCATTCTTACTTTTCCGAAACGGCTAGTCCACCTAAGCTCTAGACTTCACAAAACTTCACCATTTTTTTAAATCTTTTGCGGTACATTGGGGCCATTGTGGTTAGGCATTTTTTTTGGTTGCTAGGGGATCAAACCAGTCCATACACTTAAATAAAGTAAAATAAAATAAAAAGTAGCCTCATGTTTCCAAAATTGAAAAAAATAGAAAGGAAAAAAAGAAAAGAAAAGAAAAGTACTAGACCAATGTTGAAAATATCCGACCGGTGTACCTACACGTAATTCTTCCATAAATTTGAAGTATTTTGTATTTTACCACAAAAGGACTTCTGTATTTGGGTTCTCTGACCGTTAAACTTTTAAACGCCCAACACTTAGCCTTTTTTTACCCCCGATTTTTAGGTGTTTGGAGGTCTTGCAAAAACTACAAAAAAACCTAAACATATTTTGGTGGTTTGAAAGTCCAACTTCTAAATTTAATCTTTTCTACGTATATTTTGGGTTCGAAAGTCAAACACACTCATTTTTTTTTATATTATAGGTATTTCATTAATCACCCAATTATATCATTATCTTTTTGTTTTAGAATTTCAAACTGATAGTAAAATAAAAACTAAAAAATAAAATAAAATAGAATAGAATTTTAATATAACATGGCGCAAAATACATCAATATAACATGGCGCAAAATACACTACACAAATAGTACTATATCTATTTTCTCATCTTTCAAAAAACAAGTGGTCACCATACTCGGACATGCAGCACTCCCACGGGATATACATGTTGTAATGTAAGAGTTTACAGAAAGAGAGAATGATGCAAATTGCATCAAGAAGTTTTTGCTGCTACGACGTGTTTATTATTTTTACATTATTTTTAATCACTGGGATGAGATTGGCATTTTTAGATTCTTTTTTTTTCGTCATGGATGTATTTGTTATTGTCTCTTTGTTTTCAGCCCCTGAATGAATTTATCATTTTCTCTTTGTTAATTGGTCATTTCTAGATTTCTTATGGTCTTGAAAATTTGGTGTAGAGACACGTAATTTATTGTGTGAAAGTTTTCATGAGTATTAAAAGTCAAAGATAGGCGGTTTCAATGCATAGGAATATGACTTCATGCATGGCAAGTATGGTAAGTAGGGCACAAGGGTAATCTATTCATTTTTACATTTCACTAGGAAACGGGTTTTGTATATATGGAATATTGGTGTAGCGCTCGGTTAGCTTTATTGATAATTTGATTATTGAAGTGAAAACTTCTACCTCTACTTGTTGTAGAGAGAGAAACAGAGTTTTCATGTGGTGTATTTCAAGTACCCTGTGTTGAAAGGCCATCCTTGTATACTGCAAGTACCTTGAGTGGCAAAAGTTAGCACTAAAGATCCCTTCCACTTCATTCCTTTGGTACACGTTTTGCACCATTTGAGTGGCAAAAGTTAGCACTAAAGATCCCTTCCACTTCATTCCTTTGGTACACGTTTTGCACCATTTGGTATCAGAGCAATTTCATATGTTGAAGAGACCATTTCTCTTCTATAAATAGCGATTGACAAGTTTTATTCCTTACTTAGGACTCAAAACCAGTCAGCTAGTGCCCGATATTTCACCAAAGAATGTGGGTGTTTAGTCACAAAATGAAAAAACTACGCTCACAACAAGCACCAGGTGTACATTAAGAATTACACTAATAAAATCAAAATCATTTGCATACTGAATAACAAGTGAACGTGCACAGTGGATCTAGAGAGAAAATTTTAAGTTTATTAGAAAACTACAAAAGCTACTACCAACTTTCTCACTCTACAATGTCTCTCACTCTCTTTACAACTATGCTCTATTTCTCTCTCTACCATCCTCACTTCTCAACTCACGTTAGACCATCGGCATGCGATCTCTCTAATGCATCATGTTATGGGAAAGGTTTTGTGCTTTTTCTATCTATGCTTCCTTTACCATCCAGTCGTCTAATTTTCATCAATAGAGCCACTCACCGTTTGATCTTAGATCTGACGTCTCAAAGTATTTTATTTTTAATTTTTTTTATACATATTGTATGAATATAAAATTTGGTATATTCTTATTGGGGTGCACCTATAAAAGATATTAAAATAATTTTTAATAAAATATAATGACCAAAATACCCGTTGAAACTTTAAGAGGTAGTTTGATCATTTTATTTTATTGGAAATATTTTTTTTATATTTTTTGCTAGTGTGAGTTTAATAGAGGATTGGAAGTACAAAATTTGGTGTCAAAATAGTTAATAGAAAAAAAAATTAAAAATAAAATAGTGTAGAGACGTGACATTGTGATTAGGGCAATCCTAACCCTCCATTCAAAATGGACGGTTGGATAAGGAAAAGTATATAAGTTTTATGTTGTAAGAGAAACATAGAAAGCTTGCCTTTATGTTACAAGCCTGCAATGCCCAAAAACTTACATTTAGGGGTGGCAACAGGTCGGGTGTGGGACCCATAGCCGTAGCCAAAGTAGCATATATGAACCTTGACCCGTACCCAACAGGTCTAATTTAGCCTTATCTGTACCCATACCCAACAGGTAATGCTGGACCCGAGACCCAGACCCATACCGGACACTAGCCAATGAGGGGGTTTGAAAATAGTCTTCCAATGAAAGGTTTATGCCTCTGCTTTTATAGATCTCAACCCGAAAGAGGGGGTTTGGAAATAGTTTTCCAATGACGGATTTATGCTTCTGCTTTTATAGATCTCAACCGACTGATTTATTTCTATTCCCATGACTAAACTAATCTTATAGATAACAACCTTAATCTCTTCTTATTTTATCTCAATCACTCCAAAACTGAAACCCATGTTTGTATTTACTGTGTGTGAGAGAGAGAGTTTATATAAATATCTCGATAATTACTAACATAAAAAATCAAAGGGTGGTTTAATTTCTTCATTTCCCTGCCAATCAGCTCTCAATATATCAGGGGGGTCATCTCCATCAGAAAGGCATATAATCATCACGGCTTTGCATCTCTTTGACATTTTTGCAGGCAATTGGGACTTGAGGTGGCAATGTACCCGGACTTGATCCGAGACCTGATGGGTATACCAGACACAGGTTCGTGTATGGGTCTAAATTTTAGACCCACAGGTAAAATCTAGGTCTAATAAATGATTCCTGAACTATCCCGGGTACAGGTACGAGTATTGTTATACCCGACTCAACGATTACCGAGACCTGTATAGGAAACGGCCTCATATTACCTCTCTAAATCTCTCAATGTGGGACTAAAGTTTTATTCGCAACAACAATTTTCTCTCTCTCCTTCTCTCTCTAACATAGTCAAAATAACCCCCCGTCTCTCTCTCCCTCTCTCTCTACCACAATCGAACTAACCCACTGTCTCTGTAATACAGTGGGTTGATATCTATAATAGTAAATACGAACATCGGTTTCAGTTTTGGATTGTCAATTTTCAATATTTTCAAGTTTTCATAGATCTGCTCGATCTACATTACTTTTTAAGCTTTAAATTTTATAAATAAAGATGAAAATATATTTTAAGGCTGTCACAAAGATTTCTAATATTAAAACCATATTGTTGGCCACTATTTGAAGGTGTGCTTTACTTTAATTGTTAAGAGCCTCTTTTTTTTTTTTCGGGGTAAGTCAATGGGGGAGAAGGCCCCCTACCCGTTTTTTGTTAATATTTTAAAATAAAGAAGCTTACAACTCATTTCTTTACAAGTCTGGAAAATTACACCTGTGACAAATCATGAAGTAAAACAAGGGAAATGAAATCCGATGGATGCGAACGCTAGACAATGGCTTTTTAAAGAGATGTGACCATCTTTGCTAGAATGTCTGCCACCATGTTGGCTTCACGAAAGACATGGGAGATGGACCAACTATGATTAGAAAGATGTTGTCTATAATTTGCAACAATTGTATATAACTTCCAAGGAAATCGACAGAGTTCATGAATGACAATTACGAGAAAATCCGAGTCACTTTCAATCTGGAGAGGAAAACACTTTAGCTGAAGGGCTAGCACCAAACATTCTTCCAGAGCAAAGAATTCTGCATAATTATTGAAAGTGATTTTGAAAGGTCTTGAGAATGCTGCGATAAAAGCACCATCACAATCTCTAATTACACCAACCCCATCTGCTCGACCTAGGTTATGCAAAGAGGCCCCATCAATGTTTAACTTAGAATGATTAGGACTAGAAAATGACCACGCCATCGAGACAACCAATTGGTCCATCTACTGATTGTTCAAAGCCTCGACGTTATACAAACCACACCCTTTTTTAATTGTTACAAGACTTTCCATATAGGAAAATGGAAATTTACGGATAAATCCCTTTTTTAGTTGTCACCAATGGTTTAAAAAACGGATCGGTGACCCGGATCGGGCTCCCAAAAAACCGATCCGGATCGGCGAATCGGCGATCCGGATCTGGAATCGGGTGAATCGGTCATAATAAAGCTTAAACAAAATCCGAAAAAATTATTAAAATTCATTATAAATATTGTTTTTTAAAAATTCAATAAGAAATGAGGGTACTCCATTAAGAATTTTCATGCTTTTGAATGAATATGCGAATATTGATATGTTCTTTCCCTGCATGAACCGCCATTCAGCATTTAATTTACATCACACAAAATGATAAACATAGAATTATTATGGAATAAGTATATCAACATACATGGACTACAATAAAGCATAAAATTAGTAACATATGATCTAAAAATAAAATGATAGACGACGTTATTGTTCTTCTTGGTCACGCTGGTGCCATTGATTGAATTCGTTTAACAATTCATTGATTCGATCTAAAAACGAATCATCGATTATTTCCAAATCCCTGAGTGTTAGTGTTTTGTTGTGTTCCCAATCTAAAATCCACAAAGATTGTCCATCCTTCATGCTCACCTGCACTGTCGTGCTCATCCTTAC
>NW_006497508.1:2087443-2126241 GCF_000471905.2 Amborella trichopoda
CTTTCTTTATTTACTATGTAAGACCCCGCCACTGTAAAATTGTCCTATCAAAAGATGTATATATGTTTTGTCTGTCACTTCTCAGGGATAACAGTATTGTAAATTCTTGGGGTGTGACAATAAATTTCAGGTAGTTTCCCTATCTAAAATTTGATATAGTTTCTGAATGTGGATACAAAGACTAGAGCAAATTTCCAAGCTGAAAAACAAGACAAAATGGATACCTTCAACAAGTCACTTACTAAAAACCAAGCTAAGTGAATAAGTTACAATCCTTTTGAGTAACAAGTACAACCATTTCTAGCCTTGTATAACCATTGTAAACTCAAATATCAATCCCTTATGGGGCAATTACATATAAAGCAAGACTAATTTATGAATTACACTTTCATAGTACAAATGACATAAACTCTGTCCCAAAGCTTAAATACATCATGCAACTAATCTAAATAAAATTATAACGAATAAAATCAACTAAATAGGGAATTAGAATGCCAAATTAAAATAGGGAAGCCATGTTTCGAACCCATTGTACTGGGGCCACGCAATAACACCCTATAAGGACTTAATTTTGTCCCTTCAGATTGTACAAAAATAGTTTAATCTCACAAGAGTGTCTAATCCAAATGGGAAGAAATTACACACCTTAAAATCACTTTTTAAAATCTCAACACACTAGCATTATCATCCAAAACAAAATGCAAAATGTTTGAATCAAATTGGATAAAGAACAAGAGAGTTATGTCCAAACTACACAAGGTGGTCTCTCGGATCACCAAAATAGTCTTGCATGGAAACATTATGAACCCCCATAGGTAAAAATGTGATGAAAAAGTTATGAAAATGAAGTGACACACTGAAACTAAATTATTTGATGGGTTTGAAGCAAAGTAATTAATGGATACTATGCATGATCATGAATTCTCATGCATATAGGTTATAACTCATAAAGGACCACACTATGAATAAACATGATGAAAAAGATGATCTAATGAGGATTCTAAGATCAATGAAACTTTTCTAAATTCAAAACTCTAGCAACTATAGATGCCAATGAAATGATCTTATGAGAAAGAAAATTCAATGGAGTTTACCTTGATAAATGCACACTATGGACTTAAGCATAGAAAAGGAAGATCATCATCAAGATCACCATTAATGGAATTCTAAAAGCTCTCTCTCTTCAATTTTATCTTACAAAACCTTAGAAGAAGGAGGGAAGCAATTATTTTCATGGTTCAAGAGTTGAGATTGTTAGGATTTTGAGATCTCATTATGTGCTTTTATAACATGAGTGTAACTTTAGATTCAATCAACGCCTTTGATGCACTAATCCAAAGGCATATGAGAGGCTCATGTACCTAGCCACCCATCCCCATCTAACAACTAGGATGAAGGGATGGGATTTCACACTATTATCACTCACCCTAATCCTAAGTTATGTCACTTTACTATTTTGTCCTTGGCTCATGTTTTTATTCCAATTGTATCCAATATGGCCTTACAAAAATACCCTTATTTTTTTTTAATAATGTATTAGAGTAGATAACCACAAAGGCTAAGGAGCAAAGAAGTAATTGGTAAAGCTCACACATATGGAGATATTCTTCTTTATCAAAGCCAGTCACTTTGTAGATCTAAAATTTTAAACCAATCAATTTAAAGATAATGTCCCCTTCACACATGTATGTGAAGATATTTTTCAACTCAAATTTGAAAATGTAATTTTTTTTAATATCAAATAAATAAATTAAGTAAACTTAGACACATGCCATGCATGACCCATGTGTGAGTTAATTAAGACATGAGACAAAAAGGGTGCCTTAATTTATAAATATAACAATATATAACAAGACACCATAACACAACCCCTTATAAAACAAAGCAACCAAATGCCAATCTAATCTCTTGCCTAGGGATCAGTGCTCAGCTGGGTGGTGATCCTAGAGTGAGGTATGAGGTGCCATGTGGCAGCCCTATGGCCACTCAAACACATATGGCACTACCAGATCAGGACTAAAATAAAATTTGAGCCAAACAATATGAAAACCCTTATTTTTTTAGCAAATAAAATTCTGAAAAATTCTCTAAAATTCACAATAAATATTTAAAGTATTTTTGAGCAATTATTAGGTTTTCTCATCATTATAAAATCAAACAAAAGGTATAGTGAGATCTTAAGCTAATAACTATAGGTATCGGAGTACTCCATTGGGCTAGTCTCGAATGATGTTCCGCCGAGTCTAAGATCAACCCAATAGACCTATGCTCCACAGCCTAAAGCAGAGACACATAATTGGCCATATCAAAGCCGCTGAGCCAAAACATCCGATCATTGGGCTCTCAATGGAATACAAGTGTACCCCTGTGGGACATGATCTAACTCAATTACAAGGGTCCTCTCAAAGCACATGTGCACTGACTCTTCCAAACTCAAATAATGCATTTGGAAGAGTGGCTTTCTGTACGAAATGAAATTATGCATGCCATGCAATGGTCTCGTATCAGGATACGTACTTATGTTCCATAAGTCTTGACCATTCCATATAGAGCGAATACTCAATAAGTACTCGGGTTCTATTTTTCTCATTTGGATTCTCCAAGCCCTGGCCGATTGCAGCTAAACATGAGGCTAGCCTATAAAATTCTGACTAGGAGGTGACCCTCACACCTTCTTGAAAAATTACTTTCTCAATACGTGAACTCTCGATGCCTCATGTGTACTCGGGGTAAAAGAATTTGGGCTCCATTTCGCAAGACGCCAAGATTTCAATCTCTCAATAGCTCCCACTGAATGAGAGACTACTAGAATTTAAGCCTTGATAGGCCATATTCCAATAGTTTCTAATATCTAAAATTTTAATATGCTCTCTCTCCAAAACTTAAAATTTGAGATAATTTCTCTTTCTAAATGTTTTGAGATATTTCTCTCTAAAATTTTTAAAGTAGTTCATCTCTCTAAAATTTAATTTAGTTTCTCTCTTTAAAATTTTAAGATACTTTCTCTCTCTAAAATTTTAATATGGTCTCTCTAAAAATTTATATTTGAGATAGTTTCTCCCTCTAAAAAAATTTGTATATTTTCTCTTTTAAAAATTTTGTATACTTTCTCTCTCTAAAATTTGATATAGTTTCCCTCTATAAAATTTTAATATGTTTTCTCGATCTAAAATTTGATATAGCTTCCCTCTTTGAAATTTTGATGTTTTTTTTGTTCTTTAGCAGCAAAATGGTCATTTCCATGAAATGTCAATTCCATCTATTTTGGTGGAGTTGAGAATTTTCATGAAATGTCAATTCCACCTATTTTGATGGAATTGAAATTTCTAAAATTTAGGCTTAAAATGAGCATTTAGGAATCCACCGAAATCTCAATTCCAACGGAAATATCAATTCCAAACGAATCAAACACAATTGGCCTAGCTTTAGTGACTCCTAGAAATTTGAATCAAAGGAACCAAACGTGCCCTAAGAGTACGTAAATAACTTAGATAATAAAAAAGTGCTGCATAATGTAACAATTAGAAACCTAAAAAAAGCATTCATCTCAAGAGTTTTAGTTTTACATAATGCATTTATCCTTCAGATAAATCAATGGCTACTTTTTTTTAGGGTAATTTAGTGGGGAAGACAACTACCCTTTTTTTCTTCAATAGATTAGGGAGTTACATTTTGAAAGTATTAAATTGGGGTATCAGCGGTAGAAATGGATACCACAATGTGATAACTGGTTGTGGGGATGCTACCACCACGACCCCAACCCCTTTTCGAAGCAATGGCTACTTTCCTTTACATGATGCATTACTAATATTCTCAAGCTCTACATTCGTTTTATTCGAACTAGTTCTCATACACGTGATATGAAATAAATTATTGAAATAAAAATTTCAAACTTGAAATAAATTTCCAAAAGACAAATCGGATTAGAGAGAAAAAGAGAGAGTATGATGGATTATAGAAAAGTTTTAAATTCTTTTTTCAATTTGGGTTTGGATTTTGAAAATTGCAGAAAAATAAAAACAAAAATTCAAATAAAAAAAAGGAAAAAATGAATAGAAAAAACCGAAGAATGAATTTTAAATGTTTTTTTCCCCTTTTTTGTCATTTTAATACTTAGAGGTAAATATTGTTCTGAAAATTTAGAAATTGAAAAATATACAAAAGAAAAAATAAATAGAAATAATTTATAGTTTTCATAACATCTTATATAGACATAAAAAATATTATTATATTTCTATTAATGGTAATAATAGTATATGATATATTTGGTGTTAGATATAATTCTTCCTAAATATAAGAGTTAATAGACTAATTTATTTGTTGACTCTATGTTTTATAACAATGTTGCTTATTGAATAATTCTTATTAAGCATTATATCACTTATTAATGTGAATTGTCTTTATGGCAATTAATTGAACATGTATTAGATGTTATTAGACATTATCAAATTTATAGAATCCCCTTATTAAAGGTCAGTAAAAAATTTAAAAGAAATGTAAGAGATATGCTTGGTGCGCAATAAAAGTTGAAAATAAAGAGAAAAAGTAATACTCTTCGTCGCAATTTTCTCAACCATTCAAACAACCTAATTGTACTTAGATACTTGAATTATAACCCTCTAAAGTACGTAATTAACTAACATAAAGAAAAAGTGCTAAATAATGTACAAATGAGTAAACTAAAGGAAAAAGTATATATAGAGCCTAGGCTTTAAACAATCAAATTAGAGTACACCTAAAAAATTTCACTAGAAGAGGTTGTTTTGATGTCTAAATATCTTCAAATTGATCATCTTGACATCAAGGTGCATAGATATGAGAAAAAAATAGATTGCAAGTTTTGGAAACAGTGTATTTTGTAACGTATTTTTGGATCGTCAATTATCAAGATTTTCAAGTTTTCATAGATATGTCGATCTATGAAAAATAGTGTAGATCGACTGATCTATGAAAACTTGAAAATCTCGACAATTGACGGTCTAAAAATGCATTCTAAAATACACTATTTTTAAAACTTGAAATCCATTTTTTTCTTATGTCCATGCATCTTGATGTCGAGATGATCAATTTGAAGATATTTTGGCATCAAAACAACCTCTTCTAATGAAATTTTTTAGGTAGGTTCTAATTAAATGTTTAGGGCCTCGGCCCTCTGCTCTATATAAACTTTTCCAATTTAGAAAATGTTGGATGAGAGAGAGATTGAGAGAGAGAGAGAGGCAACAATAAAATAAGAGGATGCTTCTTAAGGTACCAAAAAAACAAAAAAACACATGAAAATATTAGAGATTGAGGGAAAATAAAATATAATAGAAGTAAAGAAGAAAACATGAGAGCAAGAAAGGTGCATGAATAATGTGGGAGGCAAGCAAGGGAAGGTAAGAAACTATAGAAAAATATATATTAAGATTTTTGATGGCATGATCCCCAAAAACTCTAAATCTTTCATCATCATCCTTGAAGTTTTGGGTTTTAGTGAGAAAAATAGGTGAGAGAATAATGCTTGTTAAAGATTTATAAGGTGATCCTCTCCTCCCTCCAAGAATTCTAACCCTTAATTGCACATAAATAATAGCACTCTAACTCTCTAGTACGACAAAGCTAACATAATGAAAAAGTACTTCAATTGTATTAATGAGAAACCTGAAAAAACCATTCATTTCAAGAACGTTATAAGATGGGATTGTATATAACAAGACCATCCACCTTTAATACAAAGAGGTTACAATTACTTACTACCATCCGATGTAAAATTTGATAGCTTGGGTAGATCAAAAAGTTCGAAAAAATTTCTTTTGAAATTTGAACTTGGTAATGCAGCCATCTAATTTCACATCCAATGGTTAAGATTAATTGTGACCACCTTGTACCAAAGATACATGATCTCATTGTGAACATTTCATTATTGGATAATGTATTGGTTACTTTCCTTTTAAATGGTTGATTGCTTGCTTTTCCATATTGTACTTTCTCTTTATTGGAATTGAAAGAAAGACCTATGTGATTTATCGAGGAATAATTTATTTATTTATTTATTTATTATTTCATCCCTTTCTTTTGGCAAAAGATCACTTACAGATGGTCTTTATTACAACAAGATAAATTTCAAAATAAAATCAACATCACAATAAAACCAAAATCTCAACAACTTGATGCCATTGAAACAACTATGCACTATGCATGAGAATAAAAGATAAGATAAGATAGCAAGAAATAAAAAGAAGAATGCCAGATATTATCTCAACTGGGCTTATTACACCCCACACTGAGTCGCCACCATCCGTTGGTGCGGGATCGACGATCTAGCTTCAATTTGAGACCGGGAAAGAAAATTTCAGCCAAACTATTATTTTATGGAATTTTGAACTTTTCTTGATCTCAAAACCCTAAACCTTGGCTTAAACCCTTAATGCCTATTTCAAAGCATCTCTTAATACCCAACCCTTGATCACAAAATAAGAAGAGAGAGGGATGTCTCTACTAGTTGGGGCATGCCCCCTTAGGTTGACTTAGAGAGGGAGAGAGATGTGGGTGTGGCGTGCCCCTTAGGTAGGGCTTTAGGAGAGAGAGAGAGTAGAGAGCCTAGGGATGGGGTGTGCCCCTCTAGAGAGAGAAGAGACTTTAGAGAGAGAGAGAAGAGAGGATTTTTGGTGTAGAGAATAGATGAGGGGAGGTCCTCTATTTATAGAAAAAATTAGATCTAGGCTTTCTTTAGTATTTCTTATAGTTTGCCATTTATGTGAGATTGAACATAGACTGTCGATCATGGGTGACTTGTGGGGTGAGAGATCCGAGCCATTTATTCTATAGATGGGCCGTCAACACTATGGAGGGTGCATAAACCCTTATCCCTCTTTCCCAAACTACTTTTCCATCAATAGAAAATAAGCTAAATTAATTTTAATTAAATATTGTGCATTCCACAAAATAGCACATCTCTACACATATTTTTTTATAAAATTTATCAAAAATATATCAAGTCAATATACACTTTCAATATTTGGTCAATATATGATCAAAATATTCCATATCATATTTGACCACATGCCAAATGTAACTTACCAAAACTTGAAATAACTTGATCTCAAAGAAAGAATCCTAGGGGTGGAACGTACCACCCATGTGTGGCACGTGTGAGCCACACCCACTAGATGCATGCTGGGCTCATGTACACAATGGGCTCCAATGATATTTTTTTATACCTTTTAAAATTAATAAAATAATTTATAAAATATTATTTGAATATTATACTTTTATTAAATCAGTATCTTTTTAATTTTATAAATCAAAAAATCATAAATAAAATATCGAAAAGTTCATAAAAATTCAAATAATAATTCTAAAATAATCATTATCATAAAACAAGCATAATTAAATTAATTTGATGAAAAATGAATCAATATGGTTTAGGAATTGAATTAATAATCATGGGGCACTCCATCTTCAACTATGGACTACGGACCATACTTATTTTATCAAACCGACTCTGTGTTTTCCATGACCCACAGTCCAACTAGGGGCTCATTAGTGGGTCACCATAGTCTAGTCAATGAGCCAAGGGGTCGTAATCTCAGTCTGTGGATTACAGGTCCTCCCTTAGATATGAGTCAAGGTCACTAAGACCTTATGCGACCACAGCTCTATGACGCTTAGGGATATCTCTCGTACATGCATACACTTCACCTTAAAAAGTGGATTTTGGCTTTCCCGAACGATCTATCGATATGCATGCCATGTGATGGCACATGGATGAGATTTTGGCCCCTGTCTCTATAGGCCACCAACACACACAAGGGTCACACAGTCCCTCAGCTTGCTCATCCGGGCATGTTCTCCTACCTCATTAAGGGCTAACCCAGGAACCCTCATCGGTTTGTTCATCATGCCCAGGTAACATGAGTTTTTTTCAACTAACTGTCCTAGATCGTCAAGCACAGAACGGTATCTATAAACACTGTTTGTATAGTACGGTCTACGAGGAACCACACTTCCACTAAGCTTATGTTCCACTATATCAAATCTTCTTGTTACAAATACTCATAAGGTCTTTAAAGGCTACATAAACCCAACGTCTCCCACTTGGCCTTTGAAGGCCTTACTCTTCTTCACTTTCTCTCATTTCCATCTCTCTCACATGTCTTACAAAAACATTTGGGGCAACCCCCTTAGTTAGAGGATCTGTTATCATCAGATCTATAGATATGTAGCTAATCTCGATCTCTTTCAATGTCACATTATTTCTTAGGTGATAGAAATAGGGTTTGATATGCTTGGAATTCTTGTGAAACCGTGGCTCTTTAGATACGCAAATTGTCGTTGTGCTGTCGCAGAAAATTCTTACTACCTCACAACGCAAGGGATGAAAATTGAGCTGATTAAGAAACTTCTTAATCCATACGTCCTCCTTGACCGCTAGACAACATGCCACATATTCAGCTTCCATGGTGGATAATGCTACTATATCATATTTCTTTGACTTCTAAGAAACTGCACCCCCCCTCCAAGCATAAACACATATCTAGATGTAGACTTCGCATCATTTGGATCGACGAGATAGCTTGCATCTGAATATCTCTCTATTGTTATTTCAGTTCCCCTTTTATATGTGAGCGCATAGTTCATGGTTCTTTTTAAATATATGAGAATTCTCTTGACTGCTTTCCAATGCTCCTCTCCAAGAATGCTTTGGAAACGACTAACCAAGCTCATGACGAAAGACAAGTCAGGCTTTGTTCTCGTCATGGTGTACATAAAGGACCCAACTGTACTCTTATAAGGCACTCTCTCCATGGCCCTTTTGACAATATCTTCGGTAGAACACATTTTATTGCTTAGCTTCATCTTTTTATCTATATGGGTAGACATAAGCTTATACATACTCACATCAAAATTTTCCAGTATCATCTTATAGTAGGTTGCCTGGAAAAATGGGATAGTCTTCTCTCATGTTTCTTATTATCTTGATGCCCAACACATATGAAGCTTCTCCAAGATCCTTCATATCAAAAAATTGTGTAAGGAAATTTTTTTTCTCTACTACTAGGGCAATAGAGCTACTAACAATTAACATATCATCCACATATAAATAAATGAAGACCACATCACTCCCACTGACCTTTTGATATATACCGTAGTCCTCATTATTTGTAAAAAGAGGAAGGGTCTCTTGAAATTTTATGTACCACTGACGGGATGCTTGTTTTAGGCCATAGAAGGATTTATTAAGTTTACACGCTAGGCTCTCTTTCTTTTTACCTCAAATCCCTCGAGCTGGGTCATGTAAATTTCTTCTTCTAAATCACCATTCAAAAAGGCTGTTTTGACATCCATCTGATGAACCTCAAAATCAAAATGGGCTGCTATGGCTATTAAAATCCGGATTGATGGGAATTTTACAACAGGGGAAAAGGTCTCTTCTTAATCTATCCCTTCTTTTTGGGTAAAACCCATATCAACTAACCTAGCTATGTATTTTTCTATTTTCCCTTCTGAGTTCAATTTTTTCTTAAAAATCCACTTGCAACTAATAACCTTACATTTTCAAGGTAGAGATACTAATTCCCATATATGGTTTTGGTTGATAGATGCATATTCATCTTTCATGGCTTCTGTCCAATATTCCTTTTTAGGATAGGACAAGGCTTCATGGTATGTTTTGGGTTCAGAATCTGAATCTTCTCCAACTCTATCAAAATGTTTCCCTAGGTAGACAAAGTGTTCTAAGTATAGAGGAGGTCTACTGATTCGGTTACTTCGTTTGAGTTCAGGTTTACGTTCATTTTGTTTTGCGAGTTTATTTTCAAGTTCAGGTATTTTGAAAGATTTAGGTTTGGGTTCTCGAAGTACAACCTTGTTTCTTGCCACCTTAAAGAAGTCGGCATGTTTTTTGCTCAATCTTGTCTCAAGGAATTCTTTCTCGAAGAAGTGAGCATCGCGACTCTCAATGATCGCCTCTGTTTCAAGGTTGTATAATCGATACCCCTTACCATGGTCTATGTAGTCAATGAAAATGGTTTTGACAGTTTTGGGTTTAAGTTTGGTTTTATTTTGGTGCAGGATGAGAACATGGGCTAAGCAACCCCAAACTTTTAGGTGATCAAGGGAGGGAGAATGGCCTGTGAAAATTTCGTTAGGAGTAAGTGGGGTAGCCTTTTTGGGAGTCTGATTAAGGATATAACATGCCGTCAACACTGGCTTCTCCCCAAAAGTTTAGGTAAAGACCGGCATGCCTCATTGTACTCCTTACCATTTCCACCAAGGTCCTATTCCATTTCTTGGCTATACCATTTTGTTCGGGAGTATATGACGTGGTGTACTGATGGATGATTCCAGTTTCAACATAGAGTTTTTTGAAAAGTTCAGAAGAATATTTCCCTCCTCTATCGGTTCTCAGGACTTTGATTTTCAAGTTGATTTGATTCTCTACCTCGACTTTATATTCTTTGAATTTTAGGGCTTCTAATTTTGTGTGAATAAGATACACATGGCCATATCGCTAGTGGTCATCTATAAAAGTAATGAAATATCTCTTGCCGCTTTTAGTAGCCATATTCATAGGTCCACATATGTCACTATGAATGATTTCTAAAAAGATAGTAGCTCTTTTTGCCCTGATGGTATGTTTCTTTATTAATTTTTCTTGCACATAAGACTCACACCCTTTCGAAAAATCTCCCTTATAATTTTGAATTACTTCGTCTTTTTTCAATCTTTCTATTCTTTTGAAGTTAATGTGTCCTAACCTCATAGGCCATAGGGTAGCATATAATTCATTAGGGGACGAGACATAACTAACGTTCTCTTTTATTTCAATAGCAAATAACTACAAGATGTCCAATCATGACAATAGTATTCGCTTTCTTGACCACCACTTTCTCTCCAATGAAGTGTGGTCATGAATCTAGCCATTGACATCTTGGGAACTGAAACCAAGCACTTCTTCATGTCAATAGCATAAAGTGCTTGCTTTAGGATCAAGGTGCTCCCACTCTTTAATTTTAACTCGAAATCTCCAACTCCAAGTACATCATTTTTCTGATTACCTCCTATATAGATATGTTGTTGTCTTGACCCCTTGGGAGTAAAAGAATGGAAACCTTCCTTGGTGTTTGTGACATGAGCTGTAACCCCCGAGTCAAAACACTAAGAAGCTTCCTCGAGGTCAGCTAGTAATGTCTTAAAGACCACATAAGCCAGTTCCTTATTGGCTCCTCCAAATTTATTGAACTGACAACCATTGGCTATGTGGCCCACATTCGTGCAAATGAAGCAAGTCCTAGTTTCTTTCTTTCCTCCTTTATTATCAAAATCTCTCTTTTTAAAATCTCTTCTCTTTCCAATTTTTTTTTTCCCTTTTCCTTTCTTAGGTTTAAATTTTACCATGTATATCGCCTCCCTGAAACTGTAGTCAGTGCATGCCTTGAGTTCCTCATTATTGGAAGGTATTTTTCATCAACATGAGGCCCCCGCTCAATAAAGGCCTAGCAAGTAGTAGAAATTTTGACAGTCTTAGAACAGCCCCAGAACTAGCCAAGATCTGTATGAGGTCTCTCAAAAGTATTATCCCAAGTTTCATCGTATTCTGACATGTCTAAGATAATGCATGCTGAGAAACAGTTCCGGCAAAATCGCCCTCTAGCACCCTGAAATGGACCCCTATAACTAGATCTACATTTTTCGTATATCAAATTACTATGGGACCACCACCATTAGATTTAACATGGTTGAAAACCCCCAGGGGTCAAGTTTTATCTCAAATGGACCCTCCAAAATGAAGTTATTGGCAAAAGAGTGAAACAGGAGGAGCCGCATACTATTCCCATTCGGCCACCTTGCAACACTAAACCATTAAAGAGATAGTCACGACCAGTGACTTTTGATGCTCATATCTTAGCTGCCCCATGTTGGATCGTGCTCTAATTTGGAGAGCACACTCGTCTAGTCAGACGAGCGATTTGGCACTCCCCGTGATGATACCCGAGCGTGAAGAAAAGCTAGAGAGAAGTTGCTGCTCCGTGAAGAAAGTGCACAAAATTCAGCTGCATCATGCCTCCCTCGAGCGGACAAATCACGCCGTTCGTGAGCCCTATCGATGCGAGACCGGTTCCATTACGGGCATAAGGTCTCGGGCCATCTCTGACCCGAACCCCGTACATGATGAACTGTCAGATTCTACACATGAAGTCGACGAACAGACTGCAGATTTCATCGTTGGAATCCTTGATTCCGACCAAGATTCCAAACTTGCAAAATCTTCGTTCGGCCACGAAAACGAGATGCTTTTGGTGCCCCGTGATCGTAGTGGCATGCTTAGTGTGATTCAGCGAAGAAAACACATAAAAACATCAAGGAACGAACACACTATCGATTCGAAGTTTCAAGATTTACTCAAAATTCAAGTCACATGATCATGCACCAAAAACACGATCCATGGCTCGAAGTTGGTATCAAATCGATCACCATGCCGAGCTCTATTAGAAAACAATCATTTTACGATCAACTGGGCATCAGAACGACCCTGGATAAACCATGCAAGTCCTAGGGCAACATAAGGACTGTTCTGAAATTCCATAACTTGTTAGGAAGGAGCAAATTTGTCATTTTACACCCTATTTTCTAATTTCTTTTAATTCAATTTAATCTTAATTTCGAGTAATTAGAGTTACTTTTGAGCATCCACCCATGTTTGGGGCACACTTCTATATATACGTACCATCATTGTACACAAAAAAATAAACAGAAGAGAGAAGTCAGTAACTTACACACACACAAAAACTAGTTTTCACTTAATAAAAGTTTCTCTTTCTTACAATTGTGGTGTTACGTTTGAGAGAGAGAGAGTGAGGTGATAGAAACTTTCGAACGGTACCCTTAGGGTTGAGGTAAACTTGCTCTCGCTTCTTTTTTTTTTTTCTTCTCTCTCCCTTCTCCCCTCTCTTCTTCCTCTTCTTCATTTGAGTTCCTCGAAGAGGATGTGCACGACAGTGGCAGTGCTGTGCATGCCTCTCCCTTAGTCTCACAGGTCGTACATGGCGATGGCAGCACAATACCCGAACCTTCTTCCCCTCGTTCTCATTTGTCTATTTCTCTTGGTGAAGTTTGTAGACGGTGCTGCCCATCGCCGCTTACAGACTTAACTTTGACGTCTTGGTGAAGAGCCTAGATGGCAAGGTTTGTTGCCACCTGCAGGGGCCTCTCCCTGTCGTGTGCCTAGTGTGATGGAAACACCTATCATCGTTTGTTAGGGGGCTTTGGCAACACCTATCGCCATCCGCAGGCTTCCTCCTCGTACCCGACGCTCGTCGTCGGTCTCCCTGCATCCCACACCTATTCTCCTACGACCTAGGAGAAACCATCGCCGTGTGCTTCGTCAAGAGCTAGCGCTGTCCACAAGGGATACGCCACCTCCTTGCATTACCCACCATGATGCGTATCGATGTCCGGACCTCCCCTTTTTTCTTCGCCATCTCGCTCTTCTTTTCACCCCTTTTCTCTCCTCGCTTAACTTAGGGTAGACCTAGCTTAACACCATCTTGCCGACCTCGGTTGCAAGTAGTATTACTGCCATGCTGGTCCTGTGAACCATGCCCATCATGCAGTCATTCTGAAACGGTGACTTCTGGCCGTCATGCTAGTCTCGCCCCTCCTTCAAGTTTTGTCGCCCTTTCTACCTTTCATCTACCTTGCACTTCATCGCCTTCTCCCATGAACGTGCATTGTCCTAAGATAAGGGTGGGTCATTTTGACCTACTTGTCTTATAAATTAACCATAGAAGTGTTGTGCCGAAAAACAGGAGGATTACAGGTCAAGGGAGACGATTCCGAACCAGCTCAAGCAGCTGGGGGGCTTTTTCGTGATCTAAGAGGGCTCCCACGCGAGCCAGCCCTAGTGAGTCTCGAACCCACCTAAAATTCCTCTCTTATTGGTTGGTATACCTGCCCTTGCCCTCGAGAAAGGTTCCGAGAAAGCAATCTCAAATCCCGGGTCCACAAGAGACCCGAGACACATGCCACTAGATCTTTTAGATCCGGAGGGTGAGATCGAGGCACCTAACCAGCTTGGCGACTCCACTGGGGACTTACTACCCCTTAGTTGGTTCGTTCTTGTTTGACCAGTTTCCTTTTTTACTTTCTGCACTTATTTCTATGGCACTTGGGTTGTTCAACTCGTTTATCCTGGTCGGGGATTTCATTACCCCTGCACTCGTGGTTGTTCTAGGGAAGCGAGCCGCTCAAGCCTCCTTCCCTACTCTTCTTATGAGTCAAGACTCACACTCTGGCTCCCAGGTTCTCACCTGGGTCGGCGCAAGAGGGGATTTAAAGGCCCCTGACTCCCCGCTTTCTTACCCTGGTGGACTCTCCACCAAGGCCCCTTACATGGGAAGCACTTCTGCTGCTGCGCACCCTGCTACTGGCAAATCTCCTGCCAGTCATACTGCTGCAGTATGCTGAAAGGCTGCCCCGTCCATCCCTGTGAAAGGCCAGCAAACTGTTGTCTCTCTTGTGGTTCACAGCAAGGCAAACCCCCTTGCTCCTTCACTATTCCGAGCCCCCACACCAAGAGGGTCGGTACACAGAGGCGGAGGCCCTGAGGTCTTCACCCCTCATACATACTCAAAGGCTCATGGTCTACCCACTTGAGCCACACCTCAAGGCAACCCTCATATTGCCTTGAATTCCCATGTAGGGGTAGGCCTCCTCAGGTCGAACCCTACATGCATCATGCATTCACTTTCCACAGCTTAGGGCAGCACTTGCTCTACGCCACCTCAAGCATAGGAAGGTCGACCACCTGGTCCTCCCTCCCTGCACACAGCTTCACCTTGTGAGAGACAAGCTCCCACCTTGTCCCTCATAAACACAAGCTCTTGGGTCTCGGCCTTCACAGGTTGAGCCCATTGACCAAGCCTGGGCTAACCCCCAAGTCACCTGGACGGCTAACCCTAAAGGTGCACATGCACCGTCTTCGTAGGCCCCTTTCGGATCCAGACTTAGGTGGAGTCACGAGCTGGGCCCTCTTTCCTCTACTGCTCTCCCGACGCCAGGCAAGCACCTTGATCCCTGATACTCAAAGGTCTTCCCTAAGAGTACCATCTTTAGCTAGCCCCGGTTCATCCGAACACCTTGGCCTCACAAAGGAATCTGGGGCAATGGCTTAATGTCAGACAAAGGCCTCCAGCCTCCAAAACAAGAGCCCAAGCTGTGCTCCATCCTTGGGCCCCACTCCCTACTGCAGCTCATAGACATGGCCCTCGCATGTTCAAAGAAAACGGGGCAGTCTAGGTCTCACGCTCGATTCTGGAATGAGGTCCACCACCGCCTCAGGATCAAGCAGAAGACATGCCTACCGATCCTAACTAGGGAAGCCTCTAAGGTAGTCGAAGCCGCCACCCCTGACGACCCCTTGCCTTGTAATCCCATTTGCTCTCTTCAAACTTTGGAGCCTGAGCAAGTCCAGGAGTACTGTTCGGTGATCACCACCTTGAAGCCACGGTCCTAAGACCGTCAAGAACCGGTCCTCACGTGATCGGCATGCAAAGCCCGAGTCCAGTCGAGGCAAGCTGAGCCTCTCCAGACTGACTTGCCACGCGTGACTTGCTAGCCTCGGCAATCCGCTTCATCACCTGACTCTGACCTCCCAAAAGAAACGGTCAGTGTTATGGTGATCAATGACCTGAATGACGCTCAGGAGGAACGGATGAACAAGTTCGAGGAAATGATGCAAGACATCCTCGAAAAGATGGATTGCCTAGAGGCCTCCAAGTCCCCTTTTACGTCTGATTTCGCAACCGGTGAGGACACAGCTCCTAGGCAGGCTCCCCCACCAGTCTCTCAAGACAGCTCATCTTCTCGCGGGGTCTCCCATATCAACATAGATGCTATGGTGGCCCATAGCCTCAAGAACAAGGTCCCAGGTATGCAGGAGACACCACTCTACCAAAAGCCGTTTCCTTTGTACTACCAAAAAGGGAAACTCCCCCTATTCAATGGTACCACGTCTCCTGACCAGCATAAGACCCACTTCCAAGAGGCATGCCAGGAGACGACAATTGACGGACGTCTTCCCCTTTGCCAGTTCGTCGATACTCTTGAAGGACCAGCCTTCCAGTGATATGCTAGGTTACACTTGGCAAGAAATGGAGCAGTTGTTCTACCAATGCTTCTACAAAACGTGGAAACCATCGAGCTCTTCACCTTGATGCAAGCCCCTGGTGAGCCAGTTGACAAATTCATCACCCGATGGAGAGAATTGGTGACCTTTCACGCCACTCCCATGATCGAAAGAAGCAGTTCAGACCTGCATACAGAACATGCTTCCCGAGATCGCCCTACATGTCGAGGCATTCAATCCACCCTCTATGTCAGAGATCATCTCTAAGGAAGTCTGTATTGAGGGATTGTTCAAGCACGACAACACCCGTCAACAACCTGCAGGCTCAAACTCATGCCCCAGCAGTCGGGGAAATCAAAAGGTAGTGATCAGCACCATCATCACTGTGATTGACACCAAAGGCTCGGCTCCTTAGACTCTCGATCTCTCTAAGGCATAGACACCTTGGGTCAGGGGTAAGCAACAGTCCTACAATAGCGTCTTGCCTCCTCAAAATTTTGGGCGAAGCGACTACTTGGCCCAGCACCAGAATAAGGTTTACCCCTTCGACACGGAGTGGACACCGACACTACTTTGACTGCTGCTAGAACAAAATATGATACAGTTGCTGGAGGCCAATACTGTGAAGTCGGCTGGGCAGGAGGCAAATGAGAAGTACTGCGCCTATCACAGGAGGATCTATCATCCCACTCACGACTGCTACAAGCTCAACGACACTATCGAAGCTCTTATCAACAAGGATCAGATAAAGCTTGAAGAGTTGAAAAAGGCATTCGGGGCAGCTGAGGCATCTCACATAGTCACGATCCAAGAGGACGATGGGGCACCAACTATCCTTTGTGCATTCTTCTCTATAATGCTCGAAGAAGGAACCGCCACACTAAAGCCGACATGGCAACCTAAGTTCCTACCTCCAGGGACCGAAAACCTCTGATGCGCATACCACCAGATACGAGGCCACGACGTCAACGAGTGCACTGATTTCTATAAGCTCTTGGCAAAAAAGATGCAGCAGTGTCAGGAAGTTCAAGGCGACCCGGTGAGACACCCTCTAGTCCCTCTCCCACCTGCACAAGCAGATCTCCCAACGTAAGCCCAGGGAAACGCCGAGCCAGACCCTTTGCAAGCTCTCTTCGAGGCAATGCTCCAACTAGGTCTTGTCACCCCCAAGTCTGCCAGACAGCGTAGGCATTTTGCCCGGGGCACAGAAAAACTCTGGTGCCCCTATCACCAAGTGTGGGGCTGCGAACTCAATGAGTGCATTGGGTTCGAGGCTATAGTTGCGGACAGAGTCCAACAAGGTCGCATTGACTATACGATTCTTTCAGAACACATCCAAGTCCTCACTCCAAGGAGAAGCCACATGGCAAGCCCCTCATAAGTATGCATCGGACTCCTCAGGGCCTTCGACTTCTCAGCCTTGGGAAGTCTACCATGGGCGAAACAGGCTCAAGTCCCTAAGATGCGAGGTAGTCTGTCGGGCTATCGCCTCTCGCCAGCCGGATAGGGCAGTCCAAACACCCTCTCGGGGATCCCAGAGGAGACGGCGAGCACCTAGGTCAGCCCGTCGAAGGAATAGTCCTCCTCAGCCACTAGTCGGGGACAAATTCCTCCGGCCCCTTTCTCTGCTTTTGACCTTGTGGGACTTCATCCCAGGCACAGCTCGCCTCATCTTATCGACCAATCAGGCAGATGGCCCTCAGTCATCAATATCTCAAGAGCCGGCCAAAATGGGTGACGATGTTAAAATCACCCCACAACGGTCAAAGCGGGGGCAAGACCTTAAATACCCACAACAAACGTTCAACTCTGGCGATGACGTAAAGAGCTGCCTGGAACATTCTAACATTTCTTCTCTTTCCCTCTCCTCTATTCCTTCTACAGGTACCACTTGGCGATGCCACCAGCCTCACCAGTACTTTCTGAATAGAGAACTCGAAGACACCAGCCTCACCATACCGCAGCAAGAATGGGTCAAAGAGATGTTGTCCCAAGCAGTGGGATTCTCAACAGCCGTCGATGCTCTAGCAACCCAAGTCAAAGCCGAGTCATCCTTGGGCTCCCCTTTCAAGGAAGCCTCCCACATGGTGCAAATCTTAGAAATGTCAGCCAGCATGGGGAAAATGTGCATAAGATTGGGAAAGAAGTTGTAGCCCACACCTCAAAAGTTCAAGGTCCTCAAATTTCCTTCACCTTCACCTTCCCCTAAGTCTAAACCCCAAACCTCTATATCCCTAGTGCAAATTCCCATTACTGCTCCATCAACCCAAACCACATCGGCTAAACGACAAAGTCAGCCAGTGTCACAAACCAAAAATCCACCAAAACTTGTTCCTAAGCCTACCCTACCCGCTACACCAGTGACTGAATCAGGAACACATACGACAAATGAGGATAAAGTAAAATACGATGTAATTGGGCACTTGAGAAAGGTTTCAGCCCTTTTGAGTATCTATGATGCCCTCTTGCTTTCTAGAGACTATCGCATGGCTTTGGTCCAAGCACTCTCTAACCCAGAGGGGTACGAGATTGAGGTGGAACCCATCGAGGTTGACCCAGCCATTCTAAGCTGGTACCTGACAATCTCCTTTTCAGAGGATGACCTCCAGTTAGGAGGCAAATTCCACAATCACTCTCTCTTCGTGAATCATGAACTGCATGTCTACCCTCTCAATCAGATCATGCTAGACGGATGGTCAAAAGTTAACCTGATCCCAAGAAGGATTCTCACCCAACTGGGATTAGGGTCCGACGACCTCACTCCTACCCACATCATAGTGCAAGGGTTCAACCAGTCAGGAGAAAAGCCAGTCGACACAGTAAGCCTCCGCCTCAAGATCGGTGACCTTAATGATTACGCTCAGTTTCACGTAATCAACACCGATACCTCTTACAATGTCCTAGTTAGTCTTCCTTGGCTTCACGATCAGGGGGTGGTTCCTTCCGTGCTCCACCAATGTTTCAAGTACACCCGAGATGGAAGGCAACACACCGTCTATGCTGACAAAAGACCGTTCCCCGTAGCTGAGACCCACTATGCCGACGCCAAGTACTATTTCACAGACCTTCTAGTACCAAAAAGGTTAAAAGATGATGACCGGAAGTTTGTGAAAGAGACAGGACCTTCATCTTATGACGACATTGAGGATCTGGGGCGAATGATTATAGACATGTTCAAAGAAGAGGAAAGACAAGGCAAGATCCCCCTTTGATCTCCATCCGCCCAGGGATACCTTGGCACCTTTCCAAAGTCATGGTATCCTCTCCTCAAGGCGAAGCTTCTTCCCCTACTTCTAATTCGTCGGAATAAAACGACGAGTCAGAAATAGCCCCTGAGCCCGAGGAAGGCCAAAGGTGGACCTTCCAGCCCCAAGAGTCACCTACACATCAGACCAGCAAAAGGTTCTGCATCTCCCCATCACTTTTCTAGAGGCAGAATTGGCGCACCAACCACCATAGAAGGTGCTCCAAGTTTTGTCCTCCCTGAACAAGGAGATGACCGGCAGCCAAAATAAGTTCTTAGACTTCTCAGGAGTCATCGAGGAAGTACAAGCTAATAAGAGCCAGCCCTCTAATTCTCAGAAAGAAGGCCTCATGACAGAGTTAAGGAGCGAGGTGCGTAGCCTCCAGAATCAATTGAAGGCCATGCATGTCGCTTCAAAATACTTCAAGGAGTTTGTCCCTGAGACCAAGGCTTATGACGAGCTCAAGAGCAATGTACCTCGAATTGAAGCCAGAGGTCCCCTAAACTGGAGCATTTACATTGAGAAGGCTTATCAAATCATGAGAACCATGAATTATGAGCCCCTCTCCAATCAAACACTCCGGGGTGAGGTAGAAACTGCTCCCCCATTCGAGGTCAATGAGGTCACGGCAGGCTGCCACAAGAGAAAGCAAGGGGTGGGCTATTGTTTTTCATCTCAAACTAGGCCAGGACGGAAGCAATGAAATAGAAAGAAAAGTCAAAAGAATTGTTTCATTCACAAATCAAGAGGGTGTTACAAACTTCTTTTATTTGCAATGTAAAAAAGAACTAAAAAAGAAGACGGCATCAAAATAGATCGATTGCTTCATCGATCTTTCCTCTGTACACTGCAGCCGATGTCTTTGCCCGCTCAATCTCGTTCTTCAGCCTTACCACTAGCCCCGCCTCATTCTCCATCAAGGGGGTCACTTCTTTCAAGGAATACTAGAGGGCCAAAGCATCATCAAGAAGAGCCTTGTCCTTCTCTTCCCAATCCGAAGACTTCTTCTCCAGCTTTTCAAGCTTTTGTGTCAGCTCTAATATCTTTGCTTTTAGAACCGCCACCTTGTGGTGGGGGGCAATGGCCCTCATAATAAGTTCTAATCTCTGGGAGTCTACGGCATTCAACTTTTGCGTTTGAGTGCTTACCAATTCATGGTAGCAAAGAATAGAGGACTCCAAGGGCGGCAACTGCGAGCTTTCCAGTCGCTTCTTCTCGCAGGGCCTTCGCCCTCCATCCTTCCAGCTCGTTGACAATACTGTCGAATAAGGGAGCACCTCAGGCACATTTCCTACTGCGACCCCCCTCAATTGCGAAAGCACTGTGCCAATTCTTCAAGGGGCAGCTCTTTCAGCTTCTGGAAACCCACCCACAACATCTCAAAAAAGATGCCCGCCATTCCACTAAAAGTGTGCCTAGGCAGTATGGCAGGAGAAACCACAGCAGGAGGACTCCAGGCTTCAGCCAAAGCCGTAGGTTCCCTAGATTCAGGAGCAACCTCAAGCTGCCTTGGTGCCTCGGCGACGACTTCCTCTCTCTAGGCCCCGGTCGTGACCCCGCCAAGCTCGACCCCTTTGCACCCCGACACCATCACCTTGCTCTCTGCAGGCGCTGCAACCACAGTCAATGCAAGACAAGCCTCTTCATCTGGAACCGCTTCTTCAATCTCATGATGCACCACAACAGCTCCCTCCTCCAGGACAGTGCCTCTTCTTGGATCGTCTCCACCTCAGGAGGCTCAACACCCTCTCCTTCTCCTTCTTCACCTTTATCCTCTCAGGTGACCACTTCAGCAACAGGCTCTCCCATGACGCCTGCCTCCCCTACAGTCACGGGTGCCGCCTCAGGGCCCTGCGAGCTCGGTCCCTTAGGGCATCCCGCTTCTGCACCCCCAGCAGGTTTGTCACCCGAGGCAGCCATCTCTTGCTACTCGGATGGCCCCTCTTCAGCCCCTTGGGTGTCATCCTCTTTTAATACCACAAGCTCTACCGAGGTTTCGCTTTCCTTGATAGACTCGATAACTGTTAGCACACCAAGGGCCCCCTTCGTCCCTACAGCATCGACAAGAGCAGCCCCATTATCCCCATCTACACTGATTGGGACCGAGCCTTCCCCTTCAGCCTCGGATGTCACGTCCCGATCTGAAGTAATTTCAATCGGGGCAGTAGACTCTATGGCATCGGCTTGAGTCTCTGAAAATCCAGGAGAAGATTCGGGCGAAGCCTCAAGAGAAGAGGGCGATGGAGAAATATCAGGAGATGCACAGCCCTCCGAGGACAAGGAGTGATCTTCTGACTCATGAACCACCCGGGTCCTGCACCCTTTGCCCCTCGAAGCCTTAGAACGAGGAGTCGCTAGGGTTCTCTTCGTCGGCTCGGGCTCAGTAGCAGGCTTTTTCTTCTTTCTCGTTGTCAGTTCGGGCGTAGAAGCCTGCCTTTTCTCCCTCATTGGCTCAAGAACAACAACCTGCTTCTTCTGCCCCTGCGCTGGTCCTAGTTCAGCAGCCTGTTTCATTTGCCCCTGTGCTGGTTCAGGCTCAGCAGCATACGTTTTCTCCTTCTCCTGCACCTGCTCGGACTCAGTAGCCAGCCTTTTCTTTTTCTCTGACTGGGCCTCAGCGGCCTGTTTCTCCTTCTTTCCTTCCATTGGCTCAGGTGCAGCAGCATGCGTTCTCTTCTTCACCAGTTCGAGAGTAGCAGTTAGCTTTCTCTTCTTCCCTGACGCCTGCTCAGGCACAACAACCTTTGAAGTACCAGACTTGGAAGAACTAGTGGCCAATTTGCTATGAGGGCCGCTCCCTATCAGCTCATTTAAGTCCTGGAGCAGACGTCCTTCATACCCGGGACTTTACAACCTTTCTTCCATTTGAGGAACTCAAAGAGCTAGTAAAAAATACTCTTTATTTTATTCTTCAAACTAGAAGCCGCAGGGAAGACTCGTCCACGGTAATTCGGCGAGGTCGCCCAAGTATGCGTCAGTCATAAGGGAAGCCTAGGGTGAAGATTTCGCCTAAGGGAGGGGTACTAGCCAATGTTTGCTGCCTAGTATCCTCGCTCCAATGGTACCCTCCCCTTTCTAGGGGTGGTCTGCATCCCAGTACCCCTTGCTTGTGATTCTCCACCAATCATCGTGGGCTTTGGTGGCCCATGCCGTTTTGTCAAAATGGGGCAACACATATTGGTTGACCGTGGTGGCCTCTGAGCACATGGCCCAAGCAGTGCGAACGTGCATCGGGAGCCAAGACTCTAGTCGGGTTTCCAATTCGTCCTTCTCCCAACGAGCAGCCTTACTTTGCCGCTTATCAAATAACACAGAGAACGGGCACCCCTAATCCAGCCCATGTTGTTGGGCAAACCGGTGAAAAAAGTAGCTCTCAAGCTTCGCATCATGGACAGTGCGATAAGCAAGAATGCCGCCTTTGACACTCAGCATATACATCAAGTCTTTCGGGCTGGTGAAGTCGCCATCCAAGCAATGGGGCAGCTCATCAATGTACACGTGGTCTATGAGACTCCCAACTGGAAACGCCGCCCGAGTCATGTAAAGGTGGTCATTGAAAAACAGGCTACGCGCATGGCTCAGGGAATGGAAAATTCGCTTCTGAATGGAAATCTTCAGCAAGAACAGACACAAGTTGTACCTCAGCTCCTTGGTCCTAAAGTAGGTGTCTTGAAAGTAATCTCCAAGCCAGTCGTATACATAATGAACTGGGAATGAGGTTTTGAAATCCCCCGGGAAGGCCTCACCCTCAAATATGTCATTCTTTCCCTTTTCATCCCCGTGGTATGGCCTTCCCCTGGAGATGGCACCCATTGCATAATAATTACTACACAACACTGGCTGTACGAGCGCATATTCCTTTCCTTAGGCCATGTCACATGCTACATAAAAGGTGTTGGGGCGAATAACGTCCAACCCTTCCGGTAGGGCAAATTTACAGAGGAAGAGTGCTAAGTAAGCCACCAGGAAGATGTTCTTATTCTTCCTCTGCAGCTTGAAGACTGGCGGGGTTTCCATCTCTCCCTTCTTCGAAGATTGGCCACCCTCATCCACACAGGTGTTGAAGAAGAAGTTTACCCACTTGGTGAAGGTAACTCGCCCCTTTTTGGGCTCGTCATACAGTTACTGGTAGATCTCAAAAAACTCTCTAAGTCCAGCAGGCGGGGCTTCTTTACCTATTTTCTCTCCTAAAAAAATGACAGAGTTTGAGGGAATAAACTCATCATACATATTGCCTAGGAGTGACAGCCCACCGACGAAGTGCAGGTCCATCAGCAAAATCTCTGCCTCTCCATGACCAAGCGGCCATGTGTTGCTAGCATGGCTCCAAGTCTCCAACAACACTTTGATCGTGTTTGAATCACAGTCGTCGTAGCCCACCAAGCATTGGAGGACAGCCGGCAGACAGGCCAGTCTCAAATATCCCTGAACTCCTGCAGCACTTTCAGGGTCCGGAAGGAATAGCCCTTCAGGTGCTGGTGCTCCTCTTGCACCTGCAAACCGGAAGAGGACCATTTCACACCCGGGGTTTCCACCATTCGCTTGCCTAGAGTCGACAAGTTCATGTTAGAAGTAATGTTTTGGTGCAGGCAATGCAAATGGCCTGCCCCTTCCTCTATGCTCACATTTCCATTGTTATCTTCCCTCGTCACCAACTGGATGGGGGCGCTCACAAAGGTGATGCTTAAAGGCCACCTGGGTTCACATAAGGCTTGGGTAAGCCAGATTGGCTCACCTCTCACCAAGCTTTCGTCGGTGAATGTATCAGTGCCGAGCTCCCTTGTTCGTGGGAGGTTCTTCTCGTCTGGAATGGCCCTCGAAGACTCGACGATTATAACAGAAGCAAAGGGCACTAAACGATCTTCAAGAAAATGCACTCACCAGGTTGGGACTATCACCGCCTGACCACGAAGACGCTATCGTCGTCTTGCAGCCAAAGGTAGAACTACCATCGTCTGCCCACCAAGATGGTATCGCTGTCTCGTGACCAATCAAGGACTATTGACGTCCCGCAAACCAAGTCGTATTAATGCCTTGCTCCAACTGTCAATATGCGCCGCACATGTGTCCTTGAAATTTGGGCATGCCGCCTAACACTTGCAACGTGGTCAGTCACCGCACGTGCGGAGGGCGACTGATCGCGTTCCCATGAATCCTCACCTCCTCGACTGTTACGGCCTCCCAGCCGTTCTGTTTTCCACCAGCGCTTTCTCTGCTTTCTGGGAATCCACTCTCGTCCACCGAGAAAACCATTTCCCACCTGCTGCTCATTCCTGGAGTTAGCAAAAACCACCAGAAATCCCAATAATACTTCTTTGAGACCCTGCGGATTGCCCGTCGCCCTGGTTTTCCCACCTCAGCAATCCACCAAAGCTCGTCAAAATTCTGATAAAATTCCTGGTGAGCTCAATGCAGCCCTTTCTCCTTCTTCCCCAACAACAAAAGGGTTGATAGAGCCCTCTGAACACTCTACGACCTCCCCTTCAGCAACAGAATGACTGAAGGAGCACTCGAACTCCAGCAGGGCACCTCTGCAAGTTCTACTAAAGCCCCAAGAAACCCTCTTCCTTGCCCAGAAAACCTCGATGCTTGTCGGAAAAGGTTTGCAATCACACTGCGAGGCTTCACGCCTCCTGAAGCTCAGTAGAAAAGTTCCTAAGGACCTGTCTTTGCAAGTTTTGGCCGGGAAGTGTTCGCTGGAAAACCTGCGCCAGAAGCCTTAGCTCTCTCTCTCTCTCTCTCTCTCTCTTTAAAAGACTGTTTTTACCATTTGGTAAAACAGTAAAGTGGGGTCCCTCCCCCTTTTATACCCAGCAGTGCCAAGGACTGCCCCTCAGAAACTCAGAATGATGCTCCGCTCCCCAGGTCTCGAGGGTGGTAAGGCCGAGCCGAGGCCGAGGCTCGAAGCATCATCACCGCGTGCATCGCCAAGACTTGCGCCACCCCCATCGCCAAGACTTGCGCCGCACTCTTCGTCAACACTTCTGTCTAACACTTCTCCCAGGGGATTATCGTCGTGCGCTTCATTTAGGCGATCTTCGTCGTATGCCCTGTCAACACCTTTATCGAGCACATCTCTTCGGAGTCTATTACTGCGCGCCTCGCCAAAGAGTTATCACCCTACGCTGGCCAAGGGCTACCACCGCGCACTTTATTAAGGGACCTGACGCCACCATCCAGGTCTAATGCTGCACTTAGTCCATGCCTAGTCGCCCCCCTTTGGACCATCGTCCCACATCCTCAGGAACTTCATTCCTTGCACCACAGTCTCACCCCTCAGCGAGCCCAGTTTCTGGTAATGGCTCTATTCCTTATGGAGTCTTCCCTCATGGTCCGTGCTGCACGACCTTAAACTGCACTGCCACAGTCCTAGCTGTATGACTTTACACTGCATAGCCACAGTCCATGCTGCATGACCCTAAACTGCATAGCCATAGTCCTTGTCTCACGACTCAAAACTGTATGACCATGATCCAAACTATATGACCTTAAACTATAGCGGAGGTTTAGTTGCATGACCTCAAACTACAAAGTCCTCATCACGTGACTTTAAACTTACAACCACTGTCCAGTTGTGTGACCTTAAACCATAGTTCGTGTACTGGTCGCATGATGTTAAAAGGCTTAGCACCATTGTCCAAATTATACGACCCTAAATTGTAGTGAAGGTCTAGTTGCACGACCACAAAACTGCATGGTCCTAACTGTATGACTTTAAACTGCACAGCCATGGTCCGAGCTACAAGACCCTCAAACTGTAACAAGTAGCGCACGAAAGAGAGTTAGTGCCATCATTCCTTCAAACCACGATGGGGTTCATCCATGCTCTGGCCAATATTCATCATCCCCGTGGAGTCACACTGGCCCTCTTAATCCCCAGTGAGGCCTCTCCCGTTAAACAGCCCCTCGAAGGATCGCCACCTTCATCTACATCTTTTCACATGTGGATAGCCATATCTATCTTTATCCCCAGGGAATCAAATTGCTATCCATATACCTACCCCCCCCATGTAGCCCTATTGACATGGCGACTCGTACTCGGTCCATGCTGCCTGACCTTAAACTTCATAGCCATGGTCCAAACCATATGACCATAACTGTAGCAAAGGTCTAGTCGCACGACCTTAAATTGCACGGTCCTAGTTGCATGACTTTAAATTGTGTAACCATGGTGCAAGCTATACGACCTTAAACCATAGTGCACGTTCTGGCTGCATGATGTTAAATTGCTTCGCCTAGGTCCAGGAGGCATGACCTTAAAGATGCCCCATGTGCACGTGCACCTCCCTTTTTACGTGCATCTCCACTCACGTCTGCCCCAGCTTTCCCATTGGTGTGGGCATACCCTCTTCTCCCTTTCCTCAGTGAGTCCACGTATGCGCACATGCCCTTTACGAGCGTCTCCACATGTCTTCCCCAACCAGCCCATTCGTGTGTGCGGGCCATCTGCACCACTTCCATTGCCTCCCCAGTGAGTCTACGAACGTACACATGTCCTTTACGTGCATCTCCACGCATGTCTTCCCCAGCCAAGCCATTCGTGTGTACGAGCCACCTACACCACTTCCATTGCCTTCCCAGTGAGTCTACGTAGGCGCACACACACCCTTTTAGTGCATTGCCATACATGTCTTCCCTAGCCAGTCCATTCGTGTGTGTGGGCCACCTTCACCATCTTTCACCATTCCCCAGTGAGTCTTACCATGCACACCTGAGGGTAAGTTATCTCGTCACCCACACTTGCCAAGTGTTAGTGGGTCACCACTTTTTCACCCACCATCCAACCAACCCTCTACAAGCAACTTCATGCCATCTTCCTAAGTGAGTCAAAGTCATCCCTAGACGGAATCTATGGCCTCTACAGACTGCCATTACTCACTGCTACGGTCCAGCTATGTGACCCTAAAACGATAGTGCACGTCCTGGCCACATGACGTTAAAAGGCCCTACACAGGTCTAGAAGGCACGACTCTAAGCATGCCTTCTAAAAAAAAAAAAGGGCATGGTGTACACCTGAGAAGGGAACGCCATGAGTACAAATGATGGACTGGCATGATCACGAAACCATGAGTAAGAGAGTTCCATAAAAAGCAAAATCTAGGCATGGTGAAAACCCCAGTCACCGTGAGTAAAAACAGATGAAAAGGGTGGACATGGCCACAGGTCATAGGTCAAAGAGCTCAGAAATAATAGCAGTTTGTGAAAACCGTCTTCATGATGCCACTTCTCTTGATCAAGTGAAAACCCGTGAAAGGGCACTTGGACCGACAAAGCAGGTTGACACACCTCCACGGCCTCAGTCGGCACCCCAGTCTATTCGTCAGGGAGTGAGAGCCTCACAAGATCTCCCCAGTTTCCACGGCTTGTTAGGGAATGAGAGCCCTGCAGATCTCCTCAGTTTTCCCGGCTCGTTTGGGAGTGAGAGCCTTACAAGATCTCCCCAGTTTCCACCACTTGTTAGGGAGTGAGAGCCTCACAAGATCTCCCCAGTTTCCACAGCTCATTAAGGAGTGAGAGCCCCACAAGATCTACCCAATTTGCACAGCTCGTCAGGGAGTGAGATCCTCACAAGATCACCCCAATTTCCACGGCTCGTTAGGGCGTGAGAGCCTCACAAGATCTCCCCAGTTTCCACGGCTTGTTAGGGAATGAGAGCCCCGCAAGATCTCCTCAGTATTCCCGCAAGATCTCCCCAGTTTCTACCACTTGTTAGGGAGTGAGAGCCTCACAAGATCTCCCCAGTTTCCACAGCTCATTAAGGAGTGAGAGCCCCACAAGATCTCCCTAATTTCCACGGCTCGTTAGGGAGTGAGAGCCTCACATCTCCCTAGTTTCCATGGCTCGTTAGGGAGTGAGAGCCTCACAAGATCTCCCCAGTTTCCACGGCTTGTCAAGGAGTGAGAGACCCACTAGATCTCCCCAGTTCACACGACTCGTTAGGGAGTGGGAGCCTCACAAGATCTTCCCAGTTTCCACGGCTCGTCAGGGAGTGGGAGCCTCACAAGTTCTCCAAAGTTTCCATGGCTCATTAGGGAGTGAGAGCCTCACAAGATCTCCCTAGTTTCCACAGCTCGTTAGGGAGTAAGTGCTCTCACAAGATCTCCCCAGTTTCCGCGACTCATCAGGGAGTGAGAGCCTCATAAGATCTCCCGAGTTTCCACTGCTTGTTAAGAAGTGAGAGCCTCACAAGATCTCCCCAGTTTACACAGCTTGTCAGGGATTGAGAGCCTCATAAGGTCTCCCCAGTTTAGCAACAACTAGAGTCCTTGAGGGTGACGACGATGACAAAAAGATCCCTCCAGAAATGCTAAGGATCATCATGAAGGCTAGTAGCTGACAAGGCCAAGGTTTCCACAGGAAATAATTCAGGGTCGTCTCGTCAAAACCCTCTAGTCAACAAGGGACCAGGCTTTCGAGATGGGCAAGAAGCCCCCAACTGAAATCTGGTAGACGGGACCTATAAGGATACAACCAGAGGTTCATAGCATTTGGCCTCCAAAAAAAGGCACGGTTCTTTATGAGGACGTCCTTACAAAGGCCTCATGCTACGGAACCTCATATAGTCTCTTGAGGGTGTGGACTCCGACAAAGATCCATCAAAATTCTTGAATGATAGAACTTATCGAGTCTCTCAAAGCACAACATTCGGTAGGGCATGCTATTGGAAGGTATTTTTCATCAACATGAGGCCCCTGCTCAATAAAGGCCTAGCAAGTAGTGGAAATTTCGACAGTCTCAGAACAGCCCCATAACTGGCCAAGATCTGCATGAGGTCTCTAAAAAGTCTCTTGCCAAGTTTCACTGCATTCCGACGTGTCTAAGGTAATGCAAGCTGAGAAACAGTTCTGGTAGAATCGCCCTTTAGCAACCTGAAACGGACCCCTATAACTAGAGCTATATTTTTCATATTTCAAATTGCTATGGAACCACTACCAATGGATCTAACATGGTTGAAAACCCCCAAGGGTCAAGTTTCAGCCCAAACGGACACTCCAGGAAGCAGTTATAAGCAAAAGAGTGAAACATGAAGAGCCGCACGGTATTCCCGTGTGGCCACCCTGCAACACTACACCATTAAAGGGACAGTCACGACTAGTGAATTTCGAGGCTCATATCTCGATGGTCCCATGTCGGATCGTACTCAAATTTGATGAGCATGTTCATCTAGTCAAGACGAGCGATTCGACACGTGAAACGCCTCGTGACGATATTTGAGCACGAAGAAAAACTAGAGAGAAATTGCTGATCGGTAAAGAAAGTGCAGGAAATTCAGCTGCATCATGCCTTGCTCGAGTGGCCAAATCACGCCGCTCGTGAGCCCGCTCGCTGCGATACAAGTTCCATTGCGGGCATAAGTTCTCAGGGCATCTATGACCCAGACCCCGTAAAGGATGAACGATCGGATTCTGCACACGAAGCCGACAAACAGACTGCAGATTATGTCGCTGGAATCCTTAATTCTGGCCAAGATTCCAAACTTGCAAAATCTTCTTTTGGCCACAGAATCGAGCTGCGTTTGGAGCCCCATAATTGTAGCGGCATGATCAGTGTGATTCAGCAAAGAAAACACAGAAAAACATCAAGGAATGAACACACTATCGATTTGAAGTTTCAAGATCTACTCAAAATTCAAGTCGCATGATCGTGCACCAAAAAAGCGATTTATGGCTCGAAGTTGGTATAAAATCGATCGCCATGTCGAGCCCTACAAGAAAACAATCATTTTACGATCAAGCAAGCATCAGAACGACCCTGGATCAGCCATGCAAGAACACGCAAGTCCTAGGGAAACACAGGGACTATTCTAGAATTCCACAACTTGTTAGGAAGGGGCAAATCTATCATTTTGCACCTTATTTTTTTATTTCTTTTTAATTCAATTAATCTTAATTTCCAGCAATTAAGGAGCATCCACCCATGTTTGGGGCACACCGTACCATCATTGTATGCAAAACAAAAAACAGAAGAGAGAAGTTAGTAGCATACACACACACAAGAGAGAGTTTTCACTTGATACAAGTTTCTCTTTCTTACAATTGTAGTGTTACGCTTGAGAGAGAGAGTGAGGTGAGAGAAACTTTCGATCAGTACCCCTAGGGTAAATTTTCTCACTTCTTTTTCTTTTCTTCTTCTCTCTCCTTGCTCCCCTCTCTTCTTCCTCTTCTTCAACGGAGTTCCTCGAAGAGGCTATGCACGGTAGTGGAAGTATTGTGCATGCCTCTCCCTTGGTCTCATAGGTCGCGCATGGCGATGGTAGTGCCATACACGAACCTTCTTCCACTCCTTCTCGTCTGTCTATTTCTCTCGATGAAGTTTGTATACGGCGCTACCCATCGCCGCCCACAAATTTAACTTTGATGTCTTGGTGGAGAGCCTAGACGGCAAGGTTTGTTGCCGCCTGCAGGGGCCTCTCCCTGTCATGCACATAACGTAGATGGTGACACCTATTGTCGTCCGCTAGAGGGCTTTAGCAACACCTATCGCTGTGTGCTAAGGGCTTTGGCAACACCTATCGCTGTCCGCTAAGGGTTTTAGCAACACCTATTGCCGTTCGCAAGCTTCCCCACGAACCCGCACTCACGTCGCTCTCCCTACATCCCACGCCTATCGCTGTGCGACCTAGGAGAAACCGTCGCCGTGTACTTCGTCAAGAGCTAGCGCCGTCCACAAGGGATGGGCTTCCTCCTTGCATTACCCACCGCGATACCTATCGACGTCTGGACCTCCCCTTTTTTCTTCACCGTCTCGCTCTTCTTTTCACCCCTTTTCTCTCCTCGCTTGACTGAGGATAGACCTAGCTTGATACCGCTGTGCCAACCTCGGTTTCGAGTAGTATTGTTGTTGTGCTGGTCCTGTGAACCATGCCCGTCTTGCTGCCACTCCGAGTCGGTGACTTCTGGCCGTCATGCTAGTCTCGCCTCTCCATCAAGTTCTCTCCCCCTTTCTACCTTTCATCTAACCTTGCAGTTCATCGCATTCTCCCATGAATGTGCATTGTCCTAGGATAAGGGTGGGTCCTTTCGACCCACTTGTCTTACAAATTTACCATAGAAGTATTGTGCAAAAAAACAAGAGGATTATAAGTCAAGGGAGGCGATTCCGAATTAGCTCAAGCAGTTGGGGGGCTTTTTTCTTGATTTAAGAGGGTGTCCATGCAAGCCAGCCAGAGTAAGTCTCGAACCCACCTAAAATTCCTCTCTCATTGGTTGGTATACCTGCCCTTGCCTTCGAGAAAGTTTCTAAGAGAACGATTTCAAATCCCGGGTCCACTAGAGATCCGAGACACGTTCTACCAGATCACCTAGATCCGGAGGGTGCGATTGAGGCATCTAACCACTCATTTCTTCTTCTCCCCTGATTGTCGTGATTAGCCCATCCAGCCTTGGTGCTTTCTTTCTGGCCAAGAGTGAAGATACGAAAGTCTCTCATGAATAAGGAAGTGAATTCATGAGATGAATCACTTGCATGGGTTATGTCAGTTTCATGCCTGTGTCATCCGACTAGAGCACGAAGAGTTTATACATGATCTGCAAACTTAGCTCCCTCTGCCATCTTTAAATCATTATACATTTTCATGGCCATGGCTTGCTTTATGAGATAGCGGTCATCATACTCTCTTTCAAGTTTATCAAAGATTCCACTTGCAGTAGAAATTGACTCATACTCAGAAGCATATGAGTCAGTCATGGCACATAAAAGAATATTCTTGCATCTCAAGTTCCTCTTCTTCCAAGTAGCATACTCATCTTTGATTGCTTGAGATGAGTCGTCACTTGGACGATGACGACGATGCTCATAGAGCATCTCATGCAAGTTTTCCTCATCAAGTACACATCGAATCTTTCTTCTCCAAGAATATAATTGGTCCCATCAAACCTTTCGGCTTTTAGGATTTCAGAGAGGAAGGTACGTGCGACTATATCTTTAATTCTTAAGCAAAACTTAAAAAATACTCCTAATGGCAATCAAGTAACTATGCTCTGATACCAGTGAAGGAAAGACCTATGTAATCTTTTACCAGAGAATAATTATTTATTTGTTTATATATTTATTTATTTATTTTACCCCTTTCATTTGGCAAAAGATCACTTAAATGTGGTCTTTATTACAACAAGATAAATTTCAAAATAAAATTAACATAACAATAAAACCAAGAACTTAACAACTTGATGTCATTGAAACAACTATGCACTATTCTTGAGAATAAAAGATAAGATAAGATTGCAAGAAACAAAAAGAAGAGTGCCAGAGATTACCTTAACCGGTCTTATTACACCCCACACCAAGTAACCACCATTCGATGATGCAGGATCGACGATCTAGCTTTAAAACCCTGAACCTTGGCTCAAACCCTTAATGCCTAATTCAAAGCATATCTTACTACCCAGCCCTTGAGTACAAAATAAGAAGAGAGAGGGATGTCTCTATTAGTTGGGGCGTGCCCCCTTAGGTTGACATAGAGAGGGAGTGAGATGTGGGTGTGGCGTGCTCCTTAGGTAGGGCTTTAGGAGAGAGAGAGAGAGTAGAGAGACTAGGATTGGGGCATGCCCCTCTAGAGAGAGAGAAGAGATTTTAGAGAGAGAGAGAGAGAAGAGAGGCTTTTTTGTGTAGAGAATAGAGGAGGGGAGGTTCTCTATTTATAGAAAAAATTAGGTCTAAGGTTTCTTATAGTTTTCATCTTATGTGAGATTGAACATGGATCATCAATCATGGGTGACTTGTAGGGTGAGAGATCTGAGCCATCCGTTTCATAGATGAGCCATCAATATTATGGAAGATGCATGAACCCTTATTCCCCTTTCTCAAACTATTTTCCCATCAATAGAAAATAAGTTAAATTAATTTTAATTAAATATTGTGCATTCCATAAAATAGCACATCTCTATATATATTTTCAATAAAATCTATCAAAGATATATCAAGTCAATATACACTTTCAATATTTAGTCAATATATAGTCAAAATATTCCATATCATGTTTGACCACAAGCCACAATGTAACTTACCAAAACTTGAAATAACTTGATCTCAAAGAAAGAATCTTATGGGTGGGGTGTGCCACTCATGAGTGACATGTGTGAGCCTCACCCACTTGATACATGGTAGGCCCATGTGCACAATGGGCTCCCATGATATTTTTCTATACCTTTTAAAATTAATAAAATACTTTTTCAAATATTATTTGAATATTATACTTTTATAAAATCAATATCTTTTTAATTTAATAAATCTAAAAATTATAAATAAAATATCCAAAGTTTCATAAAAATTCAAATAAAAATTCTAAAATAATCATTATCACAAAAAAAAATAATTAAATTAATTTGATGGGAAATAGATTCATATGGTTTAAGAATTGAATCATCAATCATGAGGTACTCCACCTACAATTGTGGACTACGGACCACACTTGCTTTATCAGACCGACCCACTATTTCTCATGACCCACTGTCCAAGCATGGGCTCATTAGTGGGTCACTAAAGTCTAGCAGATGAGCCAAGGGATCACAATCCCAGTCTGTGGATTATAGGTCCTCCTCTAGAGACAAGTCAAAGTCACCAAGACCTTATGCAACCACAGCTCTATAGCGCATAGGGGTTTTGGCCGCTGGTTTTGTTGGCTACCATCACATATATGGGTCACACAGTCCCTCAGCTCACTCATCCGGGCATGTTCTCCGACCTTATCAAGGGCTAACCCATGAACCTTCCTAGGTTTGTTTTTCATACCCAGGTAACATGGGTCTTTCTCATCCGACTGGCCTAGATCGTCAAGCACAGATCAGTATCTGCAAACACTGTTTGCATAATACGGTCTATGAGGGACCACAGTCCTACTGAGTTTATGTTTCACCTTATCAAACAAACACTTATAAGGTCTTTAAAGGCCACATAAACCCAACATGAATAAGAGTAAATTACATAAGGACAAAAAACAAAAAAAAAACCGAAATATGAAATGAGTCAATTTTGGAACCAAGAGCACATATTTTGAAGAACCTCGAACTAAATGTTTGTTTTTTTTACTTTTCCCATTAGTAGGGCACTACCCTAAAGCTTGGGGCTCTGTCCTACTAATGAGAAAGCTAAAAAAAAAAGCAAAAAAAAAAAATTGAAATTAAAATTCATACCATGGATTCCATCCTCAGATTGAAGGGTATTTTTGGAAAAATTAAAAAATACAGCTTGACCGACTTTCTTTGTAATTTATGCCAATAAATAGAGCATTCTATAACATATAAAAATTTTAGGGTCGGCATGTAAATCACTCTAAAAAAATGGATTGTAGGGGATTTTTTTTTTGTTGGGTTTGCTTGGTAAGCATGAAGTGAAAGGATTAGGTTAAGGAAAAAATTAATATAAATTTGCAACTTTAAAATATAGAATTAAGGTGTACCTAAAAAATCCATGATGAGAAGTTGCTTTGATGTTGGAAATATTGGATATGGCGATATCTAAAATCATCCAAAATAAAAAAATCTAATATTATATAGGATTTGGATTGACATTGACAAGTTTCTTAAAGAAATAGAAATCCAAAAGCATTAGGACTCTTGGGTTGGGTATATCTATTTATTTTTTAGATATATGTAACATATATAAGATGTGTCCTATATAGTATGAATTTCTAACCTTATATATGTGGGATGAGAGAGGAAAAAATATTGTACCAATTTGGGTCACCTTTCCCTTTAGAGAGAGAGGCAGAGGCCTCTTATGTATAAGAGGGAAGACCCCCTCTTAGAGAGAAGAGTGCTTCGTATGAAGAGAAACGTTGTCATGGTGCCTTTTGTAGATTGAGATGCTGGTTTCATGTAAAAAAGCAATTCCCATGAAAATTTTGGGTAGTTTCTCATTTTAGTGAGAGAATCTCAGTCGCTCTCAAGGTTCTCTTCCTAAACAATAGTTTGACTGTGCAATAGAGATGGGTCTCTTCCTGAAAAGTGGTTTAGCTATGAAATAGAGATGAGTCCCTTCCTAGACAGTGATTTGGTTATGAAAATGTTCTCTTCTTGATCAATGATTTAGCTGTGAAAATAGATATGGGTCATATCTGGAATAATGGTTTAGTTGTAGAATAGATATGGTTCTTGGATAGTGGTTTTGTGGTGGAATAAAGATAGGAGATCGGTGGATGATGTAGGTCAAGAGAGCGGGTCTAAAGGGGTCCATCAACTGGGTTTTGTCTATAGAAAAGTGTGTCCCAAATCTTTGATGTTGGTATAGTGGGTTTCTACTTGCTATACCCCCAGATGTAGCGCTTTTGGGGTGAACCACATAATTCTTTGTGTTCTTGTAGCATGTGTGTTTCATGTTTTATTTCTCATATTATAGCATGTACTCTTACCTATTTGTTTCTAGCTAGATAAATACACATTCCTTGTGAGACTAAAACTTTTGGGATCTCTGCTTCTGCATCTAAGATGTTTATTCAATCCTTACATGAAAACAATCCAGTTGATCATGACGACATCACGATGAATGAATATGAAAATAAAAAAATAAAAAAAAGTGAGCGCTTAAAATAGTGAATCTTGCAACACATTATCCAGTCCGTTCAATTTCAAGTTTTTCAAGTGTTAATAAATCTAATTTGATTTGAACCATTTTTAGAGTTTTAGATTTTATAATTAGAGATGAAAATCGATTCGCTACCATTCTAAGAAGTTTTAACACCGAAATTATATTTATGGTAAAATTTAGAGGTGGGCCTTAATTTGATTGTTTAAAGTTGCAACCTTATACACACCACACATTTATATTAAAAGCAAAATTTTTTGTTGCGGTAAACATGAAATATGGAAAGTATGATTGTCCATAACTATGGGATTTTTTTTTTTCATGCAATATATTTTTTAAATATATATTTAGTTACTTTTTAATTAATAAATATATTCGTAATATTTTTGGGTGTCGTTTCTATAAGGTTGCAACCTTAAACATTCCAATAAGGCATACCTCCAAATTTGACTATAACCTGTAATTTTAGTAAAAAAAATTCTAAAGATTATCTCATTATAAATTTTAAACTTCAGAAATGGTTGAAATCAAGTAGATCTATAAACATACGAATATCTTGAAAATGGACAGTCCTGATAATGTATTGCAAGATACACTATTTCTAGGACTCAAATTTTTTTTTTTTCATATTCATATATCTCGATGTCTAGATGATCGCTTAGAAGTTTTTTCAACTTTAAAACAGCCCTTTCAATGGATTTTTGAGGCACATATATCATTCTACATTTTAAAGTTGCAACTTTATATAAATTTTTTTCTTTAATTTTTAAATAAATTACTTATAAATTTCCAATAAAGAAGGCTCACTAAATAATGTCCTAATAAAAAAAATAAAAAAACAAAAGGCTGACGTCCCTTTGGTTGACATTTGTGTCCTACAGGAGGACCTAAAGTCATGCGATTTATAATTGACCTGTAATTTGTGACTTGTGAGAGAGAGAGAATCTCCTTTTGAAAATGGACAAGCAATCATCTATGATTCACATGGTAACTTTTTGCAATTTAAAAACGGCTGTAAAGAGGCAATTTGAAACAAGCTGTAAAGAGCATTTCCAATAAGTGGTTAGCACGTGAAGTTGTCTAGCATTGTCACATGGGTGGGCGATACCAAAACCCCATCTCCCTATTTTTGTTAAAAAATATTTTTTTTGTGTTTTATTTTGAGCCGGTCTACCATTTTGAGTGTCGGAGAAAAAAATAATGTGGCATTCAAGCGCGGAATTGATTTCTAGCATAAAAGATACCAATTAAGAGTTAAACACTTGAAGTATAGGCCTGAGAATAATGTACAAAGTTTGTCTCATAATTAAAATGCCACTCAATGTAGTGTTTATAACTAATGTTTTGTAGTATGGATTCGGGTCTTGGATGGCCTAGACATTATGCTAATTTGAATCAGTGATATGAAAAGGTTGAATCATAAAAAATAGAAAGTACAAAAATTACAAATAATCACATTGAGTCACCTACTCACTGATTCCATACCGAAGTGACGATCACTGGGTTTTGGTCGCATTGATAAATAAGGTGAATTCTAATTTAGAGATGCTCTATTTTGTAACAAGAAATGGGCAGATTACCAAAATATTGGGCTTTTCAAAATAGCTCCTTAAAAGTAGGCTTGGCAACAGGCAACGCCCACCCAGGCCTGGCGTGGTCCGCGACTAAGAGGCTCTGGTCAAGGTTTGGTACCAGCCTTGTCTAGGCCAGTCTATCTCTCTCTCTATACGATCTGCGAAAATAATTATTTTGTTCTTATTCACCAAAAATCAATCACCTTTTTAATAAACGAGTTACATTTATAACCATCACTATCTTTTTGAAAGATAAACCAAACTCCCTACTTCATTCTCTACTTTCCAACCCAACCCAAAGCAATAAACTAAAGCCTTCCTAAAAGTAACTAAAGGATATGATTAAAAGATAGGCTTTTTTTTATCCTAACCCCTATGTAAAAGTAACCTCTCTTAAGAGTGACCTCCCATCCAACTCGTACAAAAAACGTATTCACCTTTTATTTTCTTTCTCAAGAGTGACCTCCCATCCCACTCATACAAAAAACGTATTCATCTCTTATTTTCCTCCAAATGAGATTAAAAAAAAAGGGAACTCTATAACAGTAATCACTCTAATAAATGCTTGTTAAAAATAGGACTAAACTTTTTTCTAAGAAAATATGGGCTCTTAAAGAAAGTACATACCTACCATCTAAGAAAACTTAATAGCTCATTTAAAGTAAAAAGAAAATGGACTCAACTTTCTTGAGAAATACTTAATTATTAAAATGTAGACTTTATCAAACTAAACAAAAAAGTAATCTCTATTAATCCTATTTCTAAAAATTAATTCTAATAAAATAAATAGAAGATCTACTCATATCTCTAAAAATAAAATTAAAATTTTGGAGCAATCAGATCTTGATTTGCACCAAATTGTATTAGACATGCATCCTTCTTCAACTTGAATATTGACAAGATGATCTTGTGAGTTACTGCACTGATTAAACATAACAAGTGTGCATTGAAACTGAGAAACCCTCGAGAAATAGGTCATTGTACATCCATAGGAGTTGTTTATGCTCGGCTCCAAAATATACTAATCACGGAATTAAAAACTCTAAAGAAGGTATGAAACAAGTATTTCTTTAAACACTGTAAAATCTATAAAATGAAGGGACCAAATAATATGTACAAGATGCATTGTTTTAAGATCAATCCTTCTTTTTTAATGCAACCACCCAAGATGGTCAAGATTAATTGTGACCATCTTATACCAAAAGTAAATGGTATTATTAAAAACTTTCCCTTTATACATATACATATACATTATAAGGTATTTTTGTTATATATTTTTAGATATAGAATAATTTTAGTACGATGGATNTATATATAGTGTGGAGGCGAAGGCACACAGGGAGTAGG
>NW_006497508.1:2126261-2209373 GCF_000471905.2 Amborella trichopoda
AGAACTAAATCTGAATATCCTAGATCGAATGGAATCTGAATCCAAATCCAAATCCCATTTATACTTTTAAATCCAGTATTGAGGTGATACAATGCCGTCCGAGCCCAACTAAATAACATCCTGATAAGAAAGGCTAACTTCCCTTTAATAAACATTCGTCCCGTGTGGGTCTTACAAGAGGACCGAAAGTCAAGCGATCTATAATTGACCTAGTAATTGTTGTAATTTGTAACTACTTGTAAAGAGAAAGAAAATTGTTTCATACGGGGCAAGACCGCATTTCTACAATATGTAGTCTCCAGGTATAAAGCATCTATCTTAAAGATGGATGCAAATAGGTGATCCATCCAAAAACAAGCGTAACTGGTCCAAATGGTTTTTTAATATAATTATTATTTATAGTTTTCAATTTTTTATTCATATTTATGATCTCTATGCTTAAAATTATATATTCACTACAAATTGAGCTCAAAGTATATTTAAAAATATATTTATTGCCAAGCCTAAGAACCGGGTCCTAAAGAGAATCTCCTTTTGAAAACGAAAAAGAAATCATATGACATGCTAATCGTTGCAATTTGGAAAAAGCTGTCAAGAGCATTTCCCACAAGTGGTTAGGCACGTGGTAACATTGAGTCAGCTGAATATATACATGATATATATATATCATCAATTTTGGCCTCTTGTGACGTGTATATATATATACGTCACAACATGGTACCTAGCTCCTTCAAGAGACTAAGAGGCCAAAATTGATGATGGAAAAAAGGACACGGTTTATATGAATCCACTTAGAATGAGTTACTTCTTAAAAATTTATTTTTGAGATGGATTTTTGGATCTAATTTTTACAGATATGTAATCTCTGACATGAACATTATTAACATGGAAAAATAAAAAAATTTTAAAAATTAAAAATAATATTTCTATTGAAAAAACATTTGGACCGTTCGTTTCAACTGTTGTTAGATAGGCCACCTATTTGCATCCATCTTTAAGGTAGATGCTCTATACCTCGAGAGCCATAAATGTAGAAATTCAATCCCCGCTTCATGAAATATTTTTCCTAGAGAAAGCTTTTAGACAAAGGAAATGGTTTGATAGGGTTGCAGCCCTATCAATAAGAAGTAACGCCTCCCTTTATAACTCGTAGAAAATTGCTATTTAAGCATTACAAAATATTTACATCAACTTGGCTTAAACATTATGGTTAAAAAAAAAAAAGATTTCAAGCACTAAAAATATGGTTATTGTAACAAATTATCTAGACCGTCAATTTTACTATAGAAATAAGTGTCCATAGATTTGCAAGATCTGTACTTTTTTTCTGAGTTTCGAATTTCATTGTTGCTGTTGGAAATTAGTTTTAGAGTGCTTTTTTGACGATGATTTGATGTGGGGCTTTATTTTGTTTTCATAAAATCCTAGGCCTTATAGAAATCGCATCCCTTAGAAAATGTTAATTTTCTTTTAAACAGTAAAATTTCATATTTCGGATTATCCACATGATTGTGATGAACAAGCTCCAAAATTTTATATACAAAATCCATACTAAGGATATATTTTGATAGGGGGCCACATCTAAATAACTGCGTCATCTAACTTACCAAATTCTTTTCCTGCTCATTAGAAAAAGCAAAAGTCATAACTATTGCAAATTGAAAATAGCTGTAAAGAGCATCTCCTATGAAAATGGAAAAAGCAATATATAACCTCTAACTTTTTGACCTTTTAACATAACCAAAACACGCGGAGTATGTCTAGTGAAACAATATATTAGCCATAATAGTCATAAAAACTATGGACACAGTTTATGTGAATCCATGTGTAAATGTGTCCCCTCTTAAAAATCTATTTATCTACTTTCGTAATGGATGTTTGGACTCAATTCATAAGAACATGTGATCTCTAATATGGAGATCATGAAATGAAAAATAAATAAATTTTAAAAATAAAATTAATAGTTTGATAAATAAAACATTTGGGCTGCTAGTTTCAACTGTTTTTTAAACAGGCTGCCCATTTACATCTATCTTTAAAATGAATGCTTTATACCTCCGGAAATGTAAATTTAAAAATGCATCCCCTGACTCATGAAAAAATTTCCTAAAACTGTCAAGTGGTAGAAAAAAAAATTTTCTCTCGTTTAATTAAAGAAAATATACTGAAATGTCTGCCCCACATTTTCTACAAAACAACTTCAGTTTAGTTTTGTATTTGTAATAAAAAGGTTTCCAACCCATGATCCCAGTTTTCTTATTGTTTATTTTTCTTTTTCTAGTATGAAATATTTGTTTTAGTAGGAATAGAATTCTAGGTATCACTACGTCGTACCATTTGGATATGACAGGCACAGTGGCCATTTCTAACCTAGTCTCGCATTGTTGGATGGGGGAGAGAGAGATGTTCAGTCTAAATATGATGTTGCTTCAAAACAATCATTCATTTTCTACTTTATTTTCTATTATGAAAGACCACTTTGCTTTAGAAGGTGTTTTTTTTTTTCCCTTGAAAAACTTATCAACTAGTTTCCTAAGTAAGAAAATAATTTTGATTGTTGACCTCCCTGACATAAAATGATATTAATTTTCAGATAAAAACCATAGAAAAAAACTAGCTTTAAATATAAGGGTGTGGTTTCTAAGAAGGTAATAATTTATTGATTATTACCATAGAGAAGAATAAGCAGTTTTATATGCCTGAAAAAAAACCAAAAAAGAGAGAGGTAATTCACAAAATGCCATAGATAAAGAGAGAGAAGTAACGGTCTTGGAAAGCATATTTGTAAGAATGGAATTGATGTCTCAAATGAACAATAGTTGTTCTCCACAAAATCAGGCCACATCATATGTTGAAGCTCAACATCTGTCCAATTGTCTCATTAACATTTTTTTTCTGATATTAATTTCTAAATATTTGCACACCTAAAAAGGAAACCCTATGACCTCATTTTGCACCATCAATTTTAAACTAGATGTTTTTTCCCTTTTTTTTTCCTAATAAAAAAAAGAAATAGGGACTCATACCTTGGAGTCCCAATTAATAGCCTAGAAATGCTGCCACCACTGTGATCACAAGCAAGGCCACCACCACCGGGGCCACCGCCACCATGGAGACCTGACTGCAAATAAAAATGATGAAGGCCACAAAGAAGAGCACTATGCTAAAGTACATGCGGTACTCTACTAGGTGAAAGGTTTCATTTTTGCAAAGACCATATATTATCAACCCGAGGGCTTGCCCGGAAAGGAGTATACATCCAAAGAGGAGGAGAAGGAAAGCAGCTTTCTGTTTCTGGTTTTTTATGAGCCAAGATAAACCTGCAGATGGAAAGGATGCAGTAAACAGGCCGATGGTGATGGCCCTCGCATTCTCCACTCTCCTTTTTAAGGTGTCCTCATCATCAACCATAGCCATAGTGTCTTTCAGGCTGATGATTGTGTGATGTGCAGCTACATGCGGCAAGCCTGTTGCTACTATGTTCAGAAGAGGAGATGTTGAGGAAGGCGGCAAAATGGATGGAGAAAATGGAGGTGATAAGCTTGTGGCTACGCGATCATTTTCTTGATCAGGGTTTGTCTGTGTTTCATTAGGGTTTTCGGCCATTTGCTCCTCGAGATGAAAAGCGATTAGGGTTTTCAACTTAGCTCTAGTTGGGGAGTGGGTTGGCGTGGTATGGCTTCCACTTCATGAAAAGGGGTCAGAGTCCACTGATTAAAAACCCTAATCACCATGCTTCCAAGAGTCGATTGATTCAAAACCCTAATCACCATGCTTCCAAGAGTTGACTGATTCAAAACCCTAATCACCATGCTTCCAAGAGTAAGGTAGTCAAGCTCGTGGTGACTGAAAATGAGTTTTTTATTTCTCACTCTCTCTCTCTCTCTTTCTCTCTCTCTCATTCAGTTTTTTGTTTTTTTATAGTGTAGTCAAATAAAATGCCTTAAATCTCCCATTTGTGATAATGTTAAATGCTAACTTAGTGTTGATTGGCCTTTCAATTGTTGTTAGACTTGGTATAACGATTAATGTTATGGTTTGCTTTCTCTCTTTCCTCGTTCTTTCTATGATCTCTCTTACTCACCCCCCAACAGTCTTCAATCTCTCATCTCTTTACCTCTCTTCAATCTCTCTAAACTCTCTCCCCCCATACTCATGTCTTTTTCTCTTTTCAATCGCTCTCTGATCTCTATCCCTCCCACAACCATCTCTCTCTCTCTTCGATCTCTTCTCGTCGCTGTATCACTCTCTCAGAGGAGAATCTCCACCTACTCTTAAAGAAAAATAGAGTTGACATAGGGGACAGGTTTCTTCCCCTTTTACTGAGAGATGGAGATAGAACGACAGGTGGAGAGAGAGAAGTTTTATCTTGACCAGATCCAAGTCCCTCTCTCATTAGTTTACCTCACTCTTTGTCTACCTTGATGATGTTGCGAGTTCCTGAATCTTCTGCTACTATGAATTTATTTGTGAATAAGCCTCCACGAGTGATCGTAAACCGGTGTTCAAAACAACAAATCAAACCGAATAGTCGGTCCCGGCCTGATCCAATCAGTAGGACTGATTCCCATTAAATTGGCCGATTGGTACACCAATTTTTACGAAAAAATTTAATTTCAGTAAAAATCTCAAAAGAATTGTAAAAAAAAGTTTAAAACTTACATATATTATATTTTAATATTGTCACATAAAATAAGCATAAAAAAAATAAAAAATTATCATCTTAATTAGGTTTCAGAGAAAATTTTTAAGCAGCTAAAGCAATACTTTTTTTAGTGAACTAGTAATTGAAGGAGATTGCATAATATTACCCAAGTTTGATACCTACTGCTGAACTACCCAAGCAAAAGAAGGGATTGATCTATTTATTCAGCCAAAGAAAAGGTAGGACAACTTCAAAGCAATGCTTGAACTTTGGTTCTCATACTAGTAGAAATTGAATCGTACCAATAATTGAATTGATAAAATCAAGCTATTCTTGACATAAGCTATTTGTGTGCATCACCATCAGTCATTGATATAAACAATATTATCATCATCCCTAGCCATTAGACAATCAGTCAATGATATAACAATATTATCATCATCCCTAGCCACTAGATAAGAAATCAGCAGGCTAAGGGCATGCTGCAATATTAAAGATACTTTTTCTTTAACTTTAAGGGTAGTTAAAGGTACTCCTCCTAGTCACCCAGCTTTACATCTATTGGCTAAGGGTGACTATCTCCATATTGTATAAAAGCATATGCTTTTATTATATACTTATTTAAGGAAAACATTTATATAAGGGTGACACCCTAAACATTCAAATTAAGGCACACCTTAAAAATTCACTAGAAAAGCTTGTTTCAATGCTAAAAATCCTAAAATCGATCATCTCGGCCTGAGAAAAATTGGATTTCTTATCTCGAAAATAATGCAGCATATAATACATTTTTTTTATCGTTAATTTTCAAGATTTTCACGTGTTTTTAGATCTGCTTGATCTACATTATTTTTTAAGCTTCAAATTATATAATTAGATACAAAAATAAATTTGTAGGCCATCACAAAGATTTTTGATATTGAAACAACATCTTTCGACACTATTTGAACATGCGCCTTACTTCGATTGTTTAGGGCCTCAGCTGTATACAAACCACACCCCTTAAAGCCCATAAAGGAAAATGTTTATTTAAGGGTGAGGCTCTTTACAATTAAATTAAGGCGCACCTTAGAAATCCAATAGAAAATGTTATTTTGATACTTAAAAATACTCAAAGAGATCAGTTTGACCTCGAAATATATGAACACGAGGAAAAAAAAAAGCAAAAAGATTCAATGGCATAGATCAACATTACACGAACTCAATGCTAGACAAAGTCATAGTCATGTATACATAATGGAAAAAGTTTATATAGAGCTGAAGCTCCAAACAATCAAATTTGAGCCTACCTAAAAAATTTCACTAGAAGAGATTGTTTTGATGTCCAAAACAATTATAAGGTAGCTGATAGAGCTACCTTATTTCTGCATTTTGCAATTGTAATTATGCGTCCCTGTCTTACCCTTACAAAAACGAGCTGTTTGAATTGGGAGTTAATGAAGAAGATTGTCAGCATTCAGGCCCATAACGGCTAGGTCTCATTAACAACTCCTTTTTCTGACCCAGCCAGAGGCTTGCCCATTCGATCCGGATCAGGACAAGCAAACTATTGAAGAATGTAGTCTTTGTAGCAAAACACATTCAGAGCTAACAAAACAGTTCGGTTCCGTCCGTTTGTCTCCTGGCATCCATCAGCTGGTGAAGTGGGTGCTCCTGGGGTACATTTCCTTCGATTTCCCGCACAAGTCCTCCCTTCGGTGTTTCAAAGATGATAAATCTTCCTTCCATTTCCTGTACAAATTATACCATTCATGTGTGCTTTCGCTCGAATACTAAACAGTGAAGAGCTTGATTCATGCCATTCATTATGCGTTTGGTGGACATGTTCTTGGCACCACTTGACGACCTCTGAACCAAGTCAACAAGAAATAAACAAGCCAGCCTGCCATAGTTGTTCAACTAGACATTAAACAAGAAACAAAACCAACAAAAATAATTCATTACTGTTAGCAAATGAATCAAATGATTTTTATAATAGCAAAAAAACAAGATAAGTATTGTGTTGTTGATACTCTCTAAAAAGATTTCCGGAACCATTTGAGCGATCTAAGAATTTAATAATTGGTATATTCATATATGACTTTTGACTATAAATAGTTCCATGTATTTAAAGAAGGGCACTCTTATCTTTTTAAAATCTCTACAAATTCGATTTAAAATTTAGAAAGATCTTATTATTTTTTTAGCAAGCAATAGATTTTAAAAGAAATTTAAAATTACAATTATGCTCTTTCTCAGAGAAGACAATTCTAAAGATAGAATGTCCAAATCTGTATTCAATTCTGAAAACAGAACTTCATTTGAGGAACCTGTAATTGACCAATTTTTAATAGAAATATTTATGTAGTGCCTAGGCATTACAATAAAATGTAAAGCCGCAGCTTGAAACCCGGCTGGAAACTAAATTTTTGGTGTCAGAAAAAACTCTTGAATTAATTACCCCATTTTTGAGAACTACCTAGAAAAAAAAATTGATTCCAAGAACAGAAAAATAGTATAACACATATTATATTAACCTAACCACTTAATTTCAAGTATATATAGATCTTCCAGATTTACTATTCTTTTTCGCTTCAAATCCCATAGTGAAGAATCACAAGGGTTTTGAAGTGCGGCCTTCTTTCATTAAGGTAAAGCCTCGGCCTTTTGCATCCTAGCTAAATTCAACTAATTATGAATGGTTGAGTTTTAATTAGAAGTAAGCTCCAAATTTTTTTATGGAGCGAAGAGAAATGCATGATTGCGAAAAGCTAAATGGAAACATAGGAGGAATGTGTGCCTTATCATGGCTTAGGAAAAATTGATTTTTTTTTTTTTAATTTAATTTAACCTTTAGTTCAAAGAATTTTTACAATGTGGAAAAAGAAAATGAAGTAACAATATAATAAAATGGCCTACAAATTGCCTTTCTCAACCCCTTGTTTGGCAAGGTCATCAACTAAGCTCCCCAAAAAAATATATAGTTGACTTCCTATTATTTATATAGAAAGTAAACTGTAATGATTCTAGCAATTTCACTTTAATTTACCCTAAAGAAAAAAATACCAATTTCTATTTTATATTAATCCTAATCGCATTTAGGGCATTTGAAAACGACCCAATTTCTATTTTATATTAATCCTTATCGCATTTAGGGCATTTGAAAACGGGCTCTCTCACCAATTCTTTCCCCCCCACATGGACAACCTAGCTATTGAAAATGATTACATTCCCTAATAAGCTGTTGAAAATGATTACTATGAAAATGATTACTTAGTTTTGGTCTAAATTATTTTGGCCTACCTAAGGATAACCAGATGAATAATTCTTCGAGAAACAAAGGTGAATCACGCATTCCAATCCTCTAAAGCTCAAACTTACCCTCTAAAATTTAGAAAGTTACTATTCAACTATTCAATATCAAGATATTCTAGTTTTCAAGAACAATAAATTGCGCAAGTTGTCAAAGAAAAATAACAAAGAGAGAAAAAACAAGTGAAACTAGTAGTTGGAAGAGGCTATGTGCCAAAAACTTGGGATCCCTAAAATCCTACTAGATTAGGTATTAGGTGGATTTCGGTTTCTATGATCTAGGGTTTCTAGGGTTTGAAACTCATGAATGGGTTATGGGTTTCTATCCTTCAGCCTTGAAGTGGTCCAAAAGATGTCTATTTATAAGTAAAATGTCCCCAAAACATAGAAGGGGGTTACTTATACAAATCCCGAACAGACCCGTGGCTACGCTGCACTTTTTGGCATTGAATTTCCTCTTCATGTGTTCCATTATGTGGTGAAAACAGCTAATCAAATCAGTTTATGTAGATTTTCTTGGGATTTTCATTGTGATGATGTTCACTTGCCAATTTTGAATTAAAAATATAGTTTGACAGTTTCCAAAGTACTTTCTATTGAATTCATTGTAAATCTTGGCTTTCTTGGGTAATTGGGTTTTCTATGCTCCGGGTTTATGAGATTTAAAGAATATTTATGAATATTTGGTTAAATGGTAGCCTAGGATGACTATGGTATACTGAATCAATATGATCCCAAGCGATGAAATGGGTTAGTTTAAGAGTCTTATTCATATGGTTTATGAGTAAAAGTCAATTTCAAACTAGGTCTCTACAATAACCGCATGTATACCAGATAGCTTTCTAGGGACGCAACCCATTATGGTATGACGCGTATAGAAGTAGAGGAGAAGACCTCTCTAATATTGCGGTAGTGTGTGAAAGTTCTATTGGATCTGGATTTGTACCAAGGGAGAATATTTAATTCATGGACAAGAATGGTGTTCTCCTCATTTATTTGTTGGTTTTTATGGACCAAACATGAAACCCTGCAATGGGTTATGGTTCATGAATACCATTGGGTCAGTTTGACAAAAAGATAGAAGTGCACGATTGTTAGTATCGATGGAGTGTCTCATAGTATTAGCTTAATCCTTCGGCCATTGGAGCCAATTTCGCATTAATTTTTATTTAAATATATTTTGATTGATTATGGAACATCAAAATAAAATTTTAAAACGCTTTGTAAATTTATTTTCTTTTATTTGATTATGGAACATCAAAATGAAATTTTAAAATGCTATGTATATTTTATTTTCTCGAAAAGAATTTTTTATATAGATTAAACTAATTTTTCAAGATTTTACAGGTACAGAGCAATTTGAAATATACTAAATGGATTTTAAAAATGGTTTTATTTTTTTGAGAATTCCTTTCAAGTTGTGGGGGGCCATTTGAGAGGGCAGCCCCCACATGGGAACCCTCCACCTCCCTTTCTCCCTCTCTCTATCTCGATGGACTAAACTTGTTGACCAAGTCTTAGAGATGGAGGATATGTATCTCCTGATTAAATTTGGTCATATGGATGCATATCTCTTTATTATGATAAGTTCAGGTATCGTCAATATGTATGATAGGTATAGGTATCCATCTGTCACTATTACTGACCCAATATTATATGAGTCTTGTTTATTCTTTAACATTTAATATAAAAAGAGTTTTCTGCTTATGACGACCTCTGAACCAAGTCAACAAGAAATAAACAAGCCAGCCGGCCATCCTTGTTCAACTAGACATTAAACATGAAACAAAACTGCAAAAATAATTCATTACTGTTAGCAAATGAATCAAATGATTTTTATAATAGCAAAAAAACATGATAAGTATTGTGTTGATACTCTCTCAAAAGATTTCCAGAACCATTTGAGCGATCTAAGAATTTAATAATTCATATATTCATATATGACTTTTGACTATAAATAGTTCCATGTATTTTAAGAAGGGCATTCTTATCTTTTTAAAATCTCTCCAAATTCAATTTAAAATTTAGAAAGATCTTATTTTTTTAGCAAGTAATAGATTTTAAAAAAAATTTAAAATTACAATTATGCTCTTTCTCAGAGAAGACAATTCTAAAGATAGAATGTCCAAATCTGTATTCAATTCTGAAAACAGAACTTAATTTGAGGAACATGTACTTGACCAAAATGTAATAGAAAACATCTATGTAATGCCTAGGCATTACAATAAAATGTAAAGCCGCAGCTTGAAACTCTGCTGGAAAATAAATTTTTGGGGTCAGCAAAAACTCTTGAATTAATTACCCCGTTTTTGAGAACTGCCTAGAAAAAATTGATTCCAAGAGCAGAAAAATAGTATAACACATATTATATTAGAAGTAAGCTCCAAATTTTTTTATTGAGCGAAGAGAAATGCATGATTCCGAAAAGCTAAGTGGAAACATAGGAGGAATATGTGCCTAATCATGGCTTATTATTTTTTTTTTAATTTAATTTAACCTTTAGAGTCAAAGAATTCTTAAAATGTGGAAAAGGAAAATGAAGTAAAAATATACTAAAATCGCCTACAAATTGCCTTTCTCAACCCCTTGTTTGGCAAGGTCATCAACTAAGCTCCCCAAAAAAATATATAGTTGACTTCCTATTATTTATATAGAAAAAGAACTGTAATGATTCTAGCAATTTCACTTTATTTTGCCCCAAAAAAAAAAACAACAAAAAACCAATTTCTATTTTATATTAATCCTAATCGCATTTAGGGCATTTGAAAACGGGCAAATTTCTATTTTATATTAATCCTTATTGCATTTAGGGCATTTGAAAATGGGCTCTTTCACCAATTCCTCCCCCCCCCCCCCAAAGGTGAATCACGCATTCCAATCCTCTAACGCTCAAAGTTACCCTCTAAAATTTAGAATGTTACTATTCAATATCAAGATATTATAATTTTCAAGAACAATAAATTGCGCAATTTGCCAAAGAAAAATAACAAAGAGAGAAAAAACAAGTGAAACTAGTCGTGGGAAGTGGCTATGTGCCAAAAATTTGGGATCCCTAAAATACTACAAAATTAGGTTTTAGGTGGATTTCAGTTTCTATGATCTAGGGTTTCTAGGGTTTGAAACTCATGAATGGGTTATGGGTTTCTATCTTTCAGCCTTGAAGTGGTCTAAAAGATGTCTATTTATAAGTAAAATGTCCCCAAAACATAGAAGGGGGTTACTTATACAAATCCCGAACGGACCAGTGGCTACGCTGCATTTTTTGGCATTGAATTTCGTCTTCATGTGTTCCATTATGTGGTAAAAATAGCTAATCAAATCAGTTTATGTAGTTTTTCATGGGATTTTCATTGTGATGATGTTCACTTGCGAATTTTGAATTAAAAATATAGTTTGACAGTTTCCAAAGTACTTTCGATTGAATTCACTGTAAATCTTGGCTTTCTTGGGTAATTGGGTTTTCTATGCTCGGGGTTTATGAGATTTAAAGAATATTTATGAATATTTGGTTAAATGGTAGCCTAGGATGACTATGGTATACTGAATCAATATGGTCCCCAGGGATGAAATGGGTCAGTTTAAGAGTTTTATTCATATGGTTTATGAGTAAAAGTCAATTTCAAACTAAGTCTCTACAACAACCGCATGTATACAAGATAGCTTTCTAAGGACGCAACCCAATATGGTATGACGTGTATAGAAGTAGAGGAGAAGACCTCTATAATATTGCTGTAGGGTGTGAATGTTCTATTGGATCTGGATTTGTACCAAGGGAGAATATGTAATTCATGGACAAGAATGGTGTTCTCCTCATTTATTTTTTTGTTTTCATGGACCAAACATGAAACCCTGCAATGAGTTGTGGTTCATGAATACCATTGGTCAGTTTAACAAGAAGATAGTAGTAGTTCACGATTGCTAGTATAGATGGAGTGTCTCATAGTATTAGCTTAATCCTTAAGCCATTGGAGCCAATTTCGCATTAATTTTAATTTAAATATATTTTATTTGATTATGGAACATCAAAATAAAATTTTAAAATGCTATGTACATTTTATTTTCTTTTATTTGATTATGGAACATCAAAATGAAATTTTAAAATGCTACGTACACTTTATTTTCTCGAAAAGAATTTTTTATATAGATTAAACTAATTTTTCAAGATTTTATAGGTATCGTCGATATGTATGATAGGTATAGGTATCCATCTGTCACTATTACTGACCCAATATTATATGAGTCTTGTGTAGTCTTTAACATTTAATATAAAAAGAGTTCTATGCATATTCTGAGATTCTATTATGGCATCAAAGCCATTGACTACTCAACCTCATATCTGAGGTTGTAGTAGCCTCCTTGCCCAGCCTGCTCAGCCTATCAGATATAATGTTGTCGTCGCCCCTTTCCCCAGCCTATCAGATTTGAGGTTTTTGTAGCCTCTTTGCCCAGCTAATCTGTGTCATAACCTCTTTGCCCGACCTATCTGCATTGAGGCCCTAGGTTCGTTCATCTGAAAATTTCATATCGTCTCTTCTGCTGCTCAAGCCCTACCTCCATTGCAATTTTCATTCTCGATAAGTTTTAAAATACCCATTGCCTCATTTTGCATGAGAGAAAGTCACCTGTCTTGGTATCATAGTTTTTATATGATCCTTCAACAAAATGTTTACTGCATTTGTCCTTCACCTATCGATTTGCTTCACCAGCCCATACTGCTTTGCTTCCCTTTTGCTAAACGGTATAATAATCATTGTTTGCATCAAGAAATCTTCTCAACATTTTGCATCTTGGTTTGCATCAAGAAATCATCTTCTAGTGAGAGAAAGTGCAATTTGTCACTTTCTTCCCAATTTGTCGAGACCTACTGTAGTGAACACATCAACTCCCTGTAGCTCAAAAGCTTTCTATCGGTGAAAAATCTTTTGACGGAACAGCTTCCGTCATGCTGCATCGAGGAATTCATGCTTGGGTCACTCGTCCGCGAGCCGTTCGCTGTTATCGACAAGATCAGTGACCTCATCTCACACGACCCTCGACACCATCAAATTGAAGCGGCCGATTGCTGCCCTCCAGAAATGACTGTTGAGAGACAGGGAGCTAGAGAGCATAGGCTGATGGAGAGCATAGGCTGATGGATATTTGTGTGTGGTAGATGCCAAACTTTAGCTTGGATGGTGGACGCCATGTTTTAAAGGTTACTCCTAAGACTTTGCTACCTAGAGAAATATCATTGTTGCGGGTAAGGGATTTGTTGAGAATTTATTTCTCAGCTTAACTACCATCGGTGTCTTCTTTCAAGTTGTGTTTCGACTCTCCGTATTTGGTTCTTATGTATTTGTTGTTGCTGTTATATTCAAAAGGTTTCCGAGGAACTTTACGACGGCTACATAGCGCTTTGATGTCGAGCTCCCCTCTGATACTGGACCCTTGTTGAGAGAGAGAGAGATCCGTAACACTTGAAAAAGAGAGAGATGTGTATTGTTGAGAGAGTGTAATTCTTAATTGGGAGAGATCCGCAGTGCCTGAGAGATCCGCAGTGCCTGAAAAAGAGAGAGATGTATAATGCTGAGCTTGAGTATATGAGAGAATGAGATAGAGAGAGAGAGAGTGTGGCCATATTGTACCGAGTAAAGAATTAAGGATCCATGATGTTTTAAATGTTATCAAGTTTCTGAACTTCGAATCGTTTGAGTATGAGCTCATTGGTTTGCAAGATGGGGGATTGGAACAAACAAACTCAAGCACTCTCTCTCTCTCTCATTTTTATTTTTTCTGGGACTTTGCCTTGTTTTATGGTATTTCTTTCTTAAAAAACATGCATTTGAATTAAAATCAAAAGAAAGAAAACACACATTAGAATGGGTAAAAAACACGCCGAGTTCTGTAGCTTCGACATGAACCAAAATTGAAATTCTTATTTAGGCAATGACATAACCTCAATGTTGGGATCGATTGGTGGAAAAATATGTTGGGTTTATGTGGCCATTAAAGGCCAGAGTGCTTGCAAAAAAAAATGATATAGTGGAACATGAACTCAGTGGGAGTGTGGTCCATCGTGGACCATACTAAGCAAATGATGTTTGCTGATAGTGATATGTGTTTGATGATATAGGCCAGTTGGTTAAAAAAAAGCCATCTTACTTAGGCATAAAGAACAAACCAAGAAGGGTTCTAATGAGTTAGCCCTTACTGAGGTCGAGGTACATTCCCGGATGAGTGAGCCAAGGGGCTGTGTGACTTTTGTGTGTGATGGTGGCATACAGAGATGGGGGATAAAGCCTCATTCATGTGTCATCACATGGCATGTATATCGATAGATCGTTCGAGAAAACCATAAATCTGCCTTTCAAGGTGAAACTTATGCATGTACAAGTGATACCCCTATGCGCCAGCTGTGGTCACCTCAAGTCTAGATCACCTTGACTTGTTTTTAAGGGAGGATCTGTAATCCACAGACTGGGACAGCGACCTCTTGACTCATCGGCCAGACTTTGGTAACTCACTAATGAGCCCCTGCTTGGACTGTGGGTCATGAAAAACACTGGGTCGGTCTGATAAAGAAAGTGTGGTCTGTAGTACACACTTGAAGGTAGAGTGCCCCATGATTGTTGATTCAATTCCTAAACCATACGGATCATTTTCCCATCAAATTAACTTAATTGAATTTGTTTTATGATAGAAATTATTTTAGAATTATTATTTGAATTTTTATAAACTACTAGATATTTTATTTATACTTTTTGGATTTATAAAATTAAAGATATTTATTTTACATTAATTTAAATATTCAAATAAGGTTCTAAAATCTTTTTATTAATTTTATATATATACAAATATTATGGGGCCCATTGTGAACATGGGCCAGCAATATTTCTAGAAGGTAGGGTCCATGAGTGCCTCCCTTGGGTGGCACGCCCTACCCTTTATTCTCTTTCCTATTTTTCAGTGATATGGCATGTGGCCATATGGTTGGAAAATGATTTAGAAAAGAGGGATAAAGGTTCATCCACCTTCATAATATTGATGGCCCATTTATCAAATGCATGGCTCAGGTCTCTCATCTCACAAGTCACCTTTGATCGACGGTTCATGTTCAATCTCACAAGAAGAGGCAAGCCAAAGAAAACCTTAAGAAACCCTAATCTTGTTCAAGCCTATAAAACAAGGGATTGTTTCTACCAAAAATCTCTACACATTATCTTTCTATCTCTCTCTCTTAAATAAACTTTTCTCCCTCTCTTAAGAAAGTTTCTCTCCCTCGTGTTTGATCTCTCTCTCCCACATTGTGAAAAGGGGCTGAGGGTTTAGGCTATGGAGTTTTTTCTCTTTCCCTTTTCTCAACTATGAATTATGGCTAAGGGTTTTAGGGTTAGCAAAAAGAGAATCAGTCTCACTAAAACTAGGTTGGTAAGGGAATTTATTTAGGGTTTGAGTTTGTGATCAAAGGGGTTCATGTTCCATTGGTGTGGCTTGGCCTAAACATGCTTTCCTAATTTGAGATTGAAGCAAGATCGTCGATCCCGTGCCATCGGATGGTGGTAACTTGGTGAGGGGTGTAATAAACTCTGTTGAGGTAATCTCAGACACTCTTCTCTCTTAATTCTTGTAATCTTATCTTTTATTCTCAAGCATAGTGCATAGTTATTTCAATGGCATTAAGTTTTAAGATTTTTGTTCTATTGTTATGTTGATTTTATTTTGGAGTATATGTTGTTGTAATAAAACCACTTAAGTGATCTTTTGCTAAAACAAATGGGGTGAAATTAAGAAATATATATATTATTATTCGCCAATAAAAGATCACATAGGTCTTTTATTCAAAATCAACAAGGTTTTATAACATTGACAACAATTGTGCATTCGTATCAATATAAATAAGCAATGGAAAGTACAAAATATCCAAGTAAAAACATGGAATGAAAATCCAGCAATATTCAATCCACAGAGCACAAAGATTTTTCGTGGTTCAGTCATAAATCGTGATTTATATCTATGGGAAAATGGCATGAGACTTTACTTACTGATTTAAGAAGATTACAACTTGAAATAAAGCTAAGAGGAAATTGCATCTTATGCACAAGAGGTTCTAGCTCCCTCTCTCTCCAGGGGAACCACTATCCCCATTTAGTGATCCAAATAGGGCACACAAAAATTCTATGCAGTTTCATCCCATATATATAAGATTAGGAGTCCATACAAAATAAGAAACTTCCTATATATAGAGAGAGGAACTACTATTCCCATATGGTGACCCAAATAAGACACACAAAAATTCTATGCAGTTTCATCCCATATATATAAGATTAGGAGTCCATACAAAATATTAAACTTCATAAATATGTATATATATATATCTCAAAAGACCGAGAGAGATATTCATCCAAGAGTGCCAATCTTCTTGGATTTCTATTTCCATTAGAAAAGTTATCAAATATCAATCTCAATCACACATAGGAGTATCTCAATCCATAATATCAATATCAATCTCAATCCCACAAAGTATGGGAATTTTGTTTGAAGTAAAATTAAACATTAAAAAAAAATTACAAAAATCTAAAAAATATGACAATTATGTTTGAAGTAAAATTAAATAAACAAACCCCTAAATGAGGTTAAAAAAGTAGTGAAAAATAGATTTTGAAAATTTAATTCGTGACCATTGGTATTTGAAAAATAATTTGAAATGAAGGAACAATATTAAAATAAGTATTTATGGCTAAAATAATTTCCAATCATTGCAAAAATGCTGGAGAAAAAATAATATAAACAAACCAAAAACAAAATTCTTAATTTTTATAATTTTTTTAGATTATTTTTTACAAATCCCCAGTTTGCCACTAAAATCAGGTCGACCTATTGGTGGTTCCTGGTAATAGGCCGTGTCCGTGTAATTCAAGCTGGCCCTTATGCAGGTCGATCTGTCTCATTTATTTAAAACAAAATCCCTCGCCTCCCTCAAATGTAGCGTACTGTATGTCGATGGTAGAGTAAATGGTAAAAACATGCAACACCTTTTTTTTTCTAAGCTTTTTCAAGTCGATTTCTCTTTATTTTTAAGTGTCTTTCTTATTAATTTGAAGGAAAATTTATATACTAATAAAACAAAACAGGTTACTTCAATACCAAGTAAAGTTGTCATATAAAGCTTTGAGTAATTTAGATACCGAGAAAAGATGAGAATAGCCCAGTAGCTCATATGAGCATATGAGCCCAACGTCCTAAATTGATTCTGGGCCGATCTGATTATCACAAATGTCCACTAGTGTTTAAAATTTATTTATTTTTCTACAAATCCAAATCACTTAAAATTTTAGACGTATGTTTATAAAAAATAGATGAATCTTCAAAAAATATTGAAAAACTATTTTACATGAAATAAATTGACCAAAATACCAGCAAAAAATTTTGGAGGGTATTTTTGGTTATTTAGTTTTCACGAATAATTTTTTTTATATTTTTATTAGGTTCGCCTTGATGAAAAGAACACACATATAAAATTTAAAGTGATTTGGATATGTTGAAAATAAAATGAAATTCAAGCGCTACCTGACATTCGCGATTGTCAAATCGGCCCAAATTCAATCAGAGCCGTTGGGCTCATATGTTCATTTGAGCTACTGGGCTAATCCCATCAATTCCCTTACATACAGACCCTAAAAAAATAGGAAAAATATGAATGCTCTTATAGTCGAAAATTATAAAGAAGGACGTTCAACTCGTGATTTTTTTTTTTCTTAATTTGCCCTTATATTTGAAGATGGCATCCTCAAACCGAATTTGAATTTTTTTTTATAGTTTTTTTTGTCAAACAGAAATTGCCTTTCCGTCTGTAAAATTGTTTCTTACAGGCGGTTTGAGGTTAGAATCTTCATACCGATTTTTCTCTTCTTTTTAGAAAAACCAACAGTCCGAGGATAGGGACCTTAGGAGGCTCTTGAGTGGAGCTCAATTTTAAGACGGTCCAAGGTCTCCATCCTCAAACAACTCCTTATTTTATGAAAAAAAATAGCGATCTGAGAATCGGAAACTCAAACAGCTATTGTCCTCCCAATATTAACCTATCACTTTATTTTAATGAGAATCAAATTTTTTTATTTTAATGAGAACATCAAATTCAAGCAACCATGCCGAAAGAATCATTTCATGCCTCTTACCGGCGCTTTGACTCACATATGAACATAAAACACATGGCAGTAATCAATTTGTATGTTGAGACATCAGCATCTATCTTTTCAATGGATGGTGATTGGGATAGAGTGGTGATCACCATTGAGAACATCGCAAGGAGTCCATCGATGTAATCACCCAATCAATAATCTGCTGGTTATTTAACATACTTTGCTTTCTTTAAAGGCAAAAGATTAGGGAGGTTCCCGTGTGAGTAAACTGTATATTTCATTAGTCAGCCTAAACACCATTGTCGAGTGCTTTTGTAGTTGTGTGACACAAAACTAACAAATCATATTTATCCATCTCTAATAACAAATCAAGTAAGCGAAAAAGGTAAAGAACAGTTCTCTTCAAATTTACCGCAAGGTAAATCTTTAGTTACGTGTGTCGCCTGTGGGACTAAGCATACAACTTAGTCCTGCAGAACCACCATATACAACACCCTTGTTTAATGTGATCCGTTAATGTTGGGGACACAGTAGCGCCGTGAGGTTCCCATTCTCAGACTACTAATGTTTTTCAAAAATAAGGAGCCGTCCGAGGATGGGAACTTGGACCGTCCTTAAATTCAACTTTAGTCAATCCAGGGGTAGTCCGAGGTTGTTATTCTCAAATCGCTGTTTTTTCTACAAAAATTGAGAATGATCGGTCCAAGGATTCTAACCTCAGACCGCTCTTACTAAAGAAAAAACAAAAAATAAAAAATTTAAATTTGATCTTAGGATACCATCCAACCTCTGACTGAGGGGCAATTTTGAAAAAAAAATCATAGGGTGTCCGTTTGTCATTATAATTTCTTACTACAAAAGAAGCATTTTTGTATTTTCCTATTCTTTTAGGGTCTGCCCATAAATTACTCTAAAACTTTTCTTGGAGAGCCAGAATAAGCAGGATCATTCCAATACCAAACAGAGCCTTCATCACTCGCATGGCTCTTTAGACTCTGCCACAACAATGTTAAGAATGATCGTCGCTGCCCCGACCATGAAACACATTAACTAAATCATGGGGAGGATTACTGAGACAAAGGCATTTTCAGTTTTGAATTGAAGCCAAATAGCAAGGCCTACAGAAATGGCTAGGGTTATGGCTAACAACCATGAAGCCTTATATGTTGGATTAGTATCTAAAAGAGCATCCATCAGCTTTTTTACAAGCTGGTTGATCGGGTTGCTCATTTTCCAAAAAATGTACCATGCCACCGAGATATGGTTGTTTTTTGCTGGAATCTGGGAGCCATTTTCTACTTGCCAAAAAAATGTACCATAATCTACTTGGGTTTGTGTGGTCCTTTAGGCTCAGAATCAAGGTTTTTAGGAGTTCCCTTAGCCAGAATTTTGAAAGGGTATCTACAAAGTGGCAAGGCCTCTCTTAGAGAGAAAAAAGCTTCCTACAGAAAGAAACGCCACAGATATGCTTCCTAGTGGTACAAAGGCTAATTTCTAGTAGAGAAGCGATTCCCATAAAGATTTTGGGTTGTTTCTACCTTAAAGAGTGAAAGTTTCGAATTCTTTCAAGGTTCTCCTTCTAGACAGTGGTTTAGCTTTGAAATGGAGATGGTCTCTTCTTAGACAATGGTTTAACTATGAAATAGATGTAAGAGGTCAATGATGGTGCAGATCTGAAGGTTGGGTCTAAAAGGGTTTACTCAACTAGGTTTTATCAAGTGTTATAGAGACAACTCTCGGTCCAAAAATTTGTAATGTATCTTTCCTTTGTATAATGGATTTTAATTTGTCGTGCCTATTCATATAGCCCTCTTGGGAGAACCACATAAATATTTGTTCTCTTGTGGTTTGTGTGTTTCATATTTTATTTCTGGTATATGGCTCGTACTCTCTCCTATTTTGTTTCTAGCTAGAGAAATACATAATCTTGGTTGAATCCAATTCTTGGGATTCCCGTGTCCGCTTTTAGAACGGTTCTTAAATCTTAACATGTGGTATCAGTTTGCATGGTTTAGTATATGGTTGGTGTTCTTGAATTCGGTTGAAGTAAAGCACATGGAAAAATATGCAGAGTATTTTATTTGAGGTGAATAAATATGATGGCAAGCACAAATTTTCAGCAAGAATGATAAAGAGCTTATGTGGCAAAAGATGACAAATTCATAAAGCTGTCCATTAGATGATAGCATGGCGAGCAAGTGATTTTTATATCAAGCTGGAGATTGTGGGATATGGTGATTATCCAAAATCACCCACATAAAGAATTCCCATACTATGTGGGATTGAGATTGATTTTGATATTGATAATTTCCTAAAGGAAACAGAAATCCAAACGATTATAACTCTAGGATGTATCTCGTGGTTCTTGAGAAATATGTAATACCTATAAGAAGTTTCCTATTTTGAAGTTGATTCCTAACCTTATATATATGATATGAAAGTGCAAAGAATTTGTGTGCTCTATTTGAGCCTTCTGTGCATGAGAGTGTTTACACTCCGATTTGCGTCGATCTTTGGAATGAGAACTACACAAATCTTAGCAAACCTGAGTTATTTTTATAAAGGTAGAGAGTGTAGGGTTGTTTGAATTATCGGCTCAGAAAAATCTTAGATCTATACGAATCCGGTCTTTTTCTAAGTCCTTTGGCACCGCCAGCTCCAAATTTGTATTTGGACCTGAAAAAGTAATGCTTCTGAATTTAATTAAATCTAATAATTTAATTAATTTTTAGAAAAAAAAATAATGTAAAGAATTAAATGAAGAAAAAAAAATTTAATTAGGAAAAGAAAGATATACTTACCTCAACAGACCCGAAACCCAGGGTTTCAGGCATGGATCAGGCCGCATTTCCTATTTGCACCACCATCTCCTTTTTTGGATACTTTTACTTGTTGGAATTGGTAGATCTAAGGTTATTTGACAGAGATCTAGGTTTTTTAGGGCATGGGAAAAAACTATGAATTTTAGGTAGTATAGCTAGGCTTTTCTTAGGATTTCTAGGGATTGGAAACGAATTTCCCTTAGTTTTCTAAGGGTTTTCAAATCTCCAAAGGCTAAATATGAATTTTTAGATTTTTTGTGATTATTTAGTATTTTTCGTAATTTTTTCGGAAGTTTCCAATATTTGGTTAATTTTGGGTTATTTTCTTATTTCGAGAATATCTAAGGGATTTCTTGATCACTTTTCTCTGATCCCTTTTTTTGTTATCAAGGGGGTATTTGTAGGTCTTAATTGATTTTTTTTTTTTATATGTTTTTAGGAATTGTTTTGGATTTATCTTGAAGTTTATTCCTTATGTAATTAAAAGAAAAACCTTTACTGTGTCATAAAATGCCTTTATTTCATCATCAAATGCCATTACTGCATCGTCATGCCATATCTAGACCTGCGTAGCCATGTCATAGCCCTACCCGCAGCTCCATACTTGGGTATCACAGGGACTAAATTGTCATTTATTAGATATTTTTATCCGTTGGTCTGATTCAGGCAAATCTTAGACCGTCGGAAAGCTCTCGGGCTCTACTTCAAATTGGGATAGGGTTTGGGCAGTTTTGGAGAAATTATATATTCCTCCAAGAGCGCATTGATACGCTCAGTCTGACAGCCAGTTTGTGGAAGAAAGCTTGTGGAGAAGCTCACTCTGAGCCAAGCATTTTGAATAACTCCATCCAGAACTTTCCTGTAAATCGCGGATCTCGATTGCTTGTAATGCTTTCTGGGATGCCCCAATACTTGACCACGTTCTTGATGAAGAGTTTCCTATCGATTTGTCCCATGGACTGAACCTACTCCTAATTATCCGTCGCTACGTTGTTTCCATGGACTAGCAGAATCAAAATAACGAAACTCTTGTGTCATCTCAATTTATGTTATTTGTGCCAGTGACCGGTTTGTGGATGAGTGCTCTTGGAGTAGTTGGTCTAGCTCTAAACCTTTGTCTTTCTTCGAAAATCATAAAAAGAAGAAGGGTCCATCCCTTTTCCCGGCATTCGGTCACCCCTCTTTCTTACGCTGGGGTGGTGCCTTCGCGTAGCTCGAGGGCCCATAGAAGAGGGTCTAGATTGCCTATGATCTACTAGGGTTTGTGTGGTCATTTAAGCTCAAAATCAAAGTTTTTAGAAGTTCCCTTAGCCAGAATTTCAAGAGGGTGTCTACAAAGAGATAAGGCTTCTCTTAGAGAGAAGAGAGCTTTTTACAGAAAGAAACGCAACAAATGTGCCTCCTAGCAATTGAGAGATTGTTTTCTTGTAGAGAAGCGGTTCCCATGAAGATTTTGGGTAGTTTCCTCTATAAAGAGTGGAAGTCTCGATTTCTTTCGTGGTTCTCCTTCTTGACAGGGGTTTAGATAATGGATATGGTCTCTTCTTGGATAGTGGTTTACCTGTGGAATAGAGATGAGAATCGATGATGATGCTGATCCGGAGACTGAGTCTAAAAGAGTTTACTCGACTAGGTTTTTTGAGGGTTATAGATGTAATTCTATGTTCCAAAATCTATAATGTAACTTTCATTTGTATAGTACATTTCAGATTCCTGTGCCCACGGATGTAGCCCTGTTAGAATCCAATGCTTGGGATTCCTATTTCCACATCTAAGAGGGTTTTTAAATCCTAACATGTTGTTGAATATTAATTTGTCTTTTAGTAACTATGCTCGTTCCTTCTCTCTAGAAGATTCATGAGTGGCGGTTTTACTAAACCGATGTGGTGCATGGTGAAAAGAGGTGTACAATGTGATGGGGTGCTTGGTGAAAAGAGGTGTACAATGTGATGGGTGCTTGGTGAAAAGAGGTGTACGATGTGAAGGGGTGCTTGGTGAAAAGAGGTGTACAATGTGATGGGCCATGTGGCCCTCTGTAAACCATATGTATAGGCGGTTAATTGAGTCTATAAATAGTAAGACATCATTGTGATGTAATGTGTGTGTTGAGATAGAAAGGGTGAGTTCGGCATAAGTGAAAGATTGTGGTTGCTCTATTGTACTACAACATTGTGTTCTATTCTAAAGCAATAGTGAAAGTGTTGATTGATTCAATCCAAGCTTCCTATATATTGTTTGAGTCGAAACTCTTTTATTTTATATTTTCAATTCTTTTTTTCTGTAACAAATTTCGATCAAACTGGTATCAGAGCAAGGTTCGAAAAGAATGGCATCCTCAAGTATGATGTTCCAAACACAAGTTCCTTGTCTTACAATAGAAAATTATGAAAATTGGTGCATTCAGATGAAAGCACTACTCAGATCATATGATGCGTGGGATATTGTTGTAAAAGGATACAATGAACCCAGAACCCCAGAAGAGGAAGCATAAATGATAAACAATCAGAAGGCTGCCCTAAAAGAATCAAGGAGACTAGACAAGAGAGCTTTGTTTTTAATCTATCAGAGCATTGATGAAAGCACCTTTGAAAATGTTGCTTCCGCCATCTCAACAAACAAGCATGGAAGATCTTACAAAATGTTTTCAAAGGAGAAGAAAAAGTGAAGAAAGTTCTTTTGCAGACATTAAGAGCCGAGTTCGAGATGCTTCACATGAAAGAGACAGAATTAATTTCAGAGTTCTTCTCAAGAGTGTTGGCAATAGCAAACCAACTCAAGAGAAATGGTGAGGTGCTAGATGAGGTGCGTATCAGGGATAAAATATTAAGATCTCTTACCCATAAATTTTAGCACATAGTTGTAGCAATAGAAGAAAGTAAAGACTTGTCGACTATGACTATCGATCAACTCGTGGGTTCCTTGCAAGTCCATGAACAAAGAATGATGAAGAAAACAAACACCCCTTTGGAACAAGTATTCAAATTTAATCTCTCCCTAAAAGATGAAAGAGAAGGATTTAAAGGTAGGGGTCAAAGAGGACGTGGGACATTTAATAGAAGTGGACGATGCTGTGACAATTCCAATTCCAATACCGGAAAAGGAAACAACCAGATGCTGCAATCCTCAAAAGGTCGAGGTGGTAGAAACTTTACTCAACCATTCAATCGTCAAAGATATGATAGATCTTCGATTTAATGCTTTAATTGCAAAAAATTTGGCCATTACAGTTCTGAATGCAGATTTAAGACTCCCAATAAAATGGAGAACAAGTGAATTTGTAGAAAAATCCAAAGTGGATCAAGAACCAATTCTCCTGTTAGCTTATAAAGAAGTAGAGAGTGAAAGTACCAACTCATGGTTTCTTGACAGTGGTGCAAGCAACCACATATGCGGAACAAAGGAAATGTTCGTGGAGTTGGATAAATCAGTGAATGGTAATATAACATTTCGTAATTTCTCAAGAGTTCTGATCAAAGGAAAAGGTAAAATTTTAATTTGATTAAAAAAAATAAAAAAAATAAAATACAAAAAAATACGCCAAAAGAATTTTGGGCTGAGGCAGTCTCTTGTGCTGTATATATTCTGAACAGGTGTCCCACCAAAAGTGTGCGATTTAGGAAACCCCAAGAAGCTTGGAGTGGACATAAGCCTAATGTGGCATATTTAAGGGTATTTGGGTGCATTGTATACTCTCAAGTCCCAAATCAAATGAGAACTAAATTCGGGGACAAAAGTCAAAAATGTATTTTTATTGGCTATGATGAAAAATCAAAAGCTCACAAGCTTTATGATACTGAAAATAAGAAATTGATAATTAGTAGAGATGTGGAATTTAATGAAGAATCTGCATGGAAATGGAACAAAAAGGAAAAGGAAAGTCATGTAAGAATTGAAATGACTGGAAATGACAATGTTCAAGAGAGATTTCAAGAAGAAAATACCCCACCCTCAACTCCTCAACAAGAGTCAAGTTCATCTTTTTCTTCCATGGATGAAAGATCAAATGAAAGACCACCAAGGACACGGAGTTTGAGTGAAATTTATGCCCAAACAGAAAATACTACCAATGAGCACAATTTATTTTGTTTCTTTGTCGACTTCGAACCTGTTAGTTTTGACTATGCAGTTCGTGACAAAAGGTGGAAAAAAGCAATCGATGAGGAGATTCAAGCTATTGAGAAAATTGACACATGGAAGCTTACAACACTTCTGAGGTGTGAAATGGGTTTATAAAGCAAAGAAGAATGAGAAAGGTAAAGTAGAAAGATACAAAGCAAGACTGATTGCCAAAGGATACAAGCAAAGAGCCGGGATTGACTACAAAGAGGTTTTTGCTCCTGTTGATAGATTGGATACTATTAGATTAATTATTGGTCTGGCTGCTCAAAGAAAATGGAAAATTTTTCAAATGGATGTCAAAGCTACATTTTTAGATGGTCATCTTGAAGAAGAAGTTTATATTGAACAACCACTGGGTTACATTATAAAGGGGCATGAAAATAAAGTTTATAAATTGAAAATGGCACTTTATGGTTTGAAACAAGCTCCAAGAGCCTAGAATTCACGAATCGAAAAATAGTTTCAAGAAAGTGGATTTTATAAGTGCCCCTTTGACCATGCTCTATATTTGAAGATGAATGACAAGCTCCAAGAGCCTGGGATTCAAGAATCGACAAATATTTTCAAGAAAGTGGATTTTATAAGTGCCCCTTTGACCATGCTCTATATTTGAAGATGAATGACAAAGGTGGTCTATTGATAGTTTGCTTATATGTTGATGATTTAATTTTCACCGGAAATAACTTAGCATGATTGGTGATTTTAAGCGATCTATGATTACTGAATTTGGGATAGATATTGGGCTTATGAATTACTTTCTTGAAATTCGAGTTAAACAATGTGACGAAGGGATCTATATTTGTAAAAATAGATATCCAAAGGAAATTCTAAAAAATTTTAAAATGGAGAATTGAAATTCTGTAACTACTCCAGTAGAATGCAAGATAAATGGAAGATATGATGATTCTAGAGTGGATGCCGCTTATTTAAAAGCTTGGTTGGAAGTTTGCGTTATCTAACATGTACTACACCTGATATTTTTTATGGAGTGGGCCTAACAAGTTGGTTATTGTGATAGGGATTGGGGATGTGACCTATTTAATAGAAAAAGTACCACATGTTATGTATTTCAAATTGGATCTACAGCTTTTACTTGGTGTTTAAAGAAGCAACCAATTGTTACAGTATCCACATGTGAAGCCGAATATGTAGCAGCATCATCATGTGTGTGTCATGCTATTTGATTGCGAAATGTTCTAAGGAATTTGAAGGTACCACAAGAAGGACCTACAACGATCAAGGGTGACAACAAATCAGCAATAGCATTGGCCAAGAATCCAGTTTTTTATGGAAGAAACAAGCACATAGATATAAGATTCCATTCCATTCGAGAGCATGTGAAGAATAATGAAGTTGAGCTTGTGTTTTGCAAATCGGAAGAACAAGTTCCAGACATTTTAACAAAGCCACTAAAGACTGAAACATTTTGTTATTTAAGAATGTTACTTGGAATGAGAGTGACAAATTAAGAGGGGATGTTGAATATTAATTTGTCTTTTAGTGACTATGCTCATTCCTTCTCTCTAGAAGATTCATAAGTGGCGGTTTAACTAAATCGATGTGGTGCTTGGAGAAAAGAGGAGTACAATGTGATGGGGTGCTTGGTGAAAAGAGTTGTACAATGTGATGAGGTGCTTGGTGAAAAGAGGTGTACAATGTGCAGCGGTGCTTGGTGAAAAGAGGTGTACAATGTGATGGCCCATGTGGTCCTTCTTAGACCATATGTATAGGCAGTTAATTGAGTCAATAAATAGTAAGACATTATTGTGATGTATTGTATGTGTTGAGATAGAAAGGGTGAGTTAGGCATAAGTGAAAGATTGTGGTTGCTCTATTGTACTACAGCCTTGTGTTCTATTCTAAAGTAATAGTGAAAGTATCGATTGATTCAATCCAAGCTTCCTATATATTGTTTGAGTCAAACCTCTTTTATTTTAAATTTTGAATTTTTTTTTGTTGTAACAAATTTCTATGAATGTTGGTGTTTGGAAAGTAATTTACTCTACTTTATTTATTTATATTTCGCATTCTATCATTTTTCCTCATTTTATTTCATTAAAACCTGGAATGGCGTGTGATATCATTCTGCCTCAGTTTCTTCCTATCCCATTAGAATATCCATCGTAATCAACAATGAAAAATGTTTCGGTCGAGACAATTAACGTCCTACTACCTGCAAATGCATATCATTGATACGGTAATGTTTCCAACAAGGTTTTGGTATAACCGCTGGTTTACTCGTAGCTAATCCATGAGCAGAATGTCTCCAACACTATTTCTTGACCTACCTCTAGCTTCGCTGGTGTGCTGCTTTGGATCGCTTCTTGGGTAGGTCAACCTCCAATTCTACCTTGAGCTACACTAATCTCACTGTCGAATGAGACCTCATAACCCTTTTTATTATTAACTTGATAAATATTTTATGCTCTTGTGAGGCCATACTGTTCATTTATACCCCTTCGATGAAAACTAATATAGTACTATTTTTGCGATCCCAAATTTTGGGGACATAACCTCTTCCAACGACCAGCCTCACTTGTTTTTTCACTCTGGGATATTTTTCATTAGCAAATTGGACTGAGTATGGCGCTTGAAAGTAAGAATATCCTGAAAATGAATAGTGATCGTCTAATTTTTAGAGAGTGAATTTGAGTATTAGAAGACTCCAACTCTAGATTGGCAGTTTTACTTTTCTTTTTTTTAGTTATCCATCTGATTATTCTTTAACTGTCCATGTGTGGGGTGGGGGGCGGGGCGTCCAAGTAAGAATAAATAACATACATGAACCCTAAAGAGTTTTCATTAGTCGTTATAATAAATAACAATCATGAACCCTAAAGAGTTTTCATTAGTCGTTATAATACAAGTAAGAATAAAGTCAAGGTCCTGTTCGGTCCCTCTCTCATTCATTTACCTCACTCTTTCTCTATGTAGATGACGTGTGAGTTCATGTAGCTTTTGCTACTGTGAATTTATTTGTGAATTGCCCTCCACGAGCAACCTTAAACCGGTCTTCAAAATAACAAATCAGCCCGAGTAGTCGGTCCTGGCCTGATTCATGCAGTCGGACTAATTTCGATTAAATTGGCCGATTATTGTGTTGATTTTTACCGAAAAATGTAATTTCAGAAAAAATCTCAAAAGAATTGTAAAAAAAATGTTTTAAACTTACATGCCTTATTTTTTTATATTGTCACAACAAATAAGCAAAAAAAAAAATATTAGTCATAATTAGGTTTCGGAAAAAAATTTTAAGCAACTGAAGCAATAATTTTTTTGATGTTCATAAATCATCAAATCTATCATCTCAACCTCAAGATATATAAACATGAGAAAAATTGGATTTCTTGCCACTAAAATAATACATCATGTAAGGCATTTTCTTGACAATTGATTTTCAAGATTTTCAAGTGTTTTTGGATCTGCTCAATCTACATTACCTTTGAAGCTTCGAATTATATAATTAGATACAAACATAAACTTCCAGGACATCACAAAAATTTATGGTGCGGAAACAACATCTTTCAACACCTTTTGAACATGCACCTTACTTCGATTGTTGAGGGGCTCAGCTGTACACAAACCGCACCCCTTAAGACCCATAAAGGAGAATATTTATTTAAGGGTGAGGCCCTTAACAATTAATTAAGGCACACCTTAAAAAACCAATACAAAAGGTTATTTTGATACCTAAAATCTTCAATTCGATCATTTCGATCTCAAAATGTATGAACACGAGGGAAAAAAAGAAAAAAAAGATTCAACGGCTTAGATCAACATTACAAGAGCTCAAAGCAAGACAATTCATAATCATGTATACGTTTTTACGAAGAAACGAACAGAGTATGCATTCATACACGAATAGAATATGCAACAATTATGGAGTTGAAACCAAATATTTACCTTATCCGAGGCAATTCTTCATTTTGCAACCCATTCTACTGTGAATATGGAGGGAGATTGTCAATTTTCGGGCTGAGCATATAAAACAGCCACATCGTTTTTGTTTGGGCCACAGCTAAATCCACGGAGACGATCCCTATACAAGAATACGAAACCACATTTTTTATACTGATTTACGTACGGACCTTAAAATATTTCCTAAAATACGCTCCATTACAGAGAAGGTTATTTATTTTTTTCAAAATTGTCCCTCTTTCCGATGACATCCACAGTCCGAGTATTATTTATTTTATCTTTTTTTGTTTTTTTGTTATTAAGGCACTACGCTAAAGCTTGGGCATTACCCTATTAAAAAAATTACTAAAAGCCAAGAATTTAAATTTCAACTAAAGATTCTATCCTCAAACTAAAAGGAAGGTTTGAAAAAAACAAGAAAAAAAAGATTGACCGACCTACACTGTAATTTCTGCCTACCAAGAGAGCATCTTGCAGCAAATAAGAAGGATGAGTTTGATGATAACCTCTTAATAAAGAGGCCAACACTTACAAGGTTGCAATAACCCCTCACTTCCCGACCATCTTAATGGTCTGCTTGTATCGCGCATGTATTGTCAATAATGCAGCTTTATATGCATGTTGCTTCATTATGGGGTGTTTGATGCAGTAGGATAATGCAGAATGCATCAGCCGACATTGCACATTAAATCGGCCTTCATGGCGATTTGGGGGGGGAAACGGCAAGAAGCTTTTGCCGGTATTAGAAAAAGGGCTGTCGATGCTGCACTTCGTGCGCACCATCCAAACTGCCCTAAAAATTCTTGTGGTGGAATCGGCATGGATACGTTATTTCCACATTTTGGCAAACTAACCAGGAATTATTCAGCCATATCTGAACGAGCTACGTTATTTCTGCATTTTGCAATTGCAATTATGCATCCCTATCTCAAACCTACAAGCAACAACAACTTGAATTGGGACTTGCTGAAGAAGATTGCATATGCGTTCAAGCCCGTATCGGCTCCGTTTCATTAACAACTCCTTTTTCTGATCCGGCCAGAGGTTTGCCCAGTCAATCCGGATCAGGACTAGCAAATTATTAAAGTATATAGTATTTGTAGCAAAACACATTTCAGAGTGAACAAAACAGATCCGTTCCGTCGGTAAAATGTAAAGCAAAACACATTCATTTCTGTTAATAAATGAATCAAATGATTATTATAATGGCAAAAAACATGAAAATGATGTCGACAACAAATAGCAATTTCTCACAACATTACTAATCTCTTCTTTACTCATGATATTTTAAGAAGTATTGTGCTAATACTCCCTAACAAAGATTTCTGGAACCACATGAGCGGTCCAAGAATTTACTAATTCGTATATTCATATATGACCGTTGACTTTAAATAGTTCACATATTTTAAGAAAGGCATTCTTGTTTTTTTCAAAATCTTTTCAAATTCAATTTCAAATTTAAAAAGATTTTATTACTTTTTTAGTGAGGAATATATTTTAAAAGAAATTTAAAATTACTATTATGCTCTTTTTCAACTAACAGAATTCTAAACATAGATAGAAGGTCGAAATCTGTATTTAATTCCCAAAACATAACCCAGTTTGAGAAACATGTACTTTCACGAAAATTTAATAGAAAATATTTATGTGATGCCTAGGCATTACAATAAAATGCAAAGCCGCAGCTTGAAACACTGCTGGAAAATATACTTTTGGTGTCAGAAAAAAAAGCTCTTGAATTAATCACCCCAATTTTAAGAACTACCTAAAAAAAATTGATTCGAAAACCAAAAAAATAGTATATCACATAATATATCAACCTAACCACCTAATTTTTAAGGTACATAGATCTTCCAGATTTACTTTTTTTTTTTTTCTCCCTTCAAATCCCATTATCAATCCCATTATCATGAATGAACATGCATATGTTCATTGCAAGGTTTTTGAAGTGCGGCCTTCTTTCCGTAAGGTAACGCTCCGCTTTTGCACCTAACCTAAATTTAACTAATTAAGAATGCTTGAGCGTAGATTCCAAAAAGCGTGGTGCAACACTACGTGGGCCTTATCATGGCTTAGGAAAAACTGGATGGTTTTTTTTTTTTTTCTAATTTAATTTAAGCTTTAGGGTCAAAGAATTCCTACAAAGTGGAAAAAAAGAAGAAGTAAAAATATAATAAAATAACCTGCAAATTGCCTTTCTCAACCCCTCGTTTGGCAAGGTCAACAACTAAGCTCCTAAAAAATATAGGGTTGACTTCTTATTATTTATATAGACATTAAACTGTAACGATTCTAACAGTTTTACTTCTATTTACCCAAAAAAACAACATAAATCAATTTCAATTTTATATTAATCCTAATCGCATTTAGGACACCCAAAAAAACAACAAAAATCAATTTCAATTTTATATTAATCCTATTCGCATTTAGGACACTCTTTCTCCCACATGGAGAGCTTACCAGTGGAAAATGATTAAATTCCCTTTCTTCGTCACGTAAATGAGAAGAGACGCCGGACCATCCATGCTTTTTCATTGGCCGAAAGAGTTATGGGGAAGACTTTTCTTTTTTTTTTTGTCTAAAATATTATGGCCTGCCTAAAATTAACAAGATGAACAATTCTTTCAAAAACAAAGGTGAATCACGCATTCCAATCCTCTCACGCTCAAACTTACGCTCTAAAACTTTCAAGCACAATTCATTGTGCAATTTGCAAAAGAAAAATAACAAAGAGAGAAAAAACAAGTGAAACTAGTAAGATAAAATAACAAAGAGAGAAAAAACAAGTGAAACTAGTAAGAAAAAATAACAAAGAGAGCAAAAACAAGAGAAACTGGTGTTTGGAAGAGGTTATGTGCCAAAAATTTGGGATCCCTAAAATACTGCTAGATTAGGTTTTAGGTGGATTTCGGTTTCTACAATCTAGGGTTTCTAGGGCTTGAAATCTCATTTATGGATTATGGGTTTCTAGCCTTCAGCCATGAAGTGGTCCAAAACATGTTTACTTGTATTAAAAATTGCCCCAAAAATTAGAAGGCGGTTACCTATACAAATCTCGAAGGGACCCATGGCTATGCCACGCACTGAATTTCCTCTTCATGTGTCGCATTATGTGGTGAAAATAGCTAATCAAATAAGGTTATGTAGATTTTTTTGGGATTCTCATTGTGATTATGTTCGCTAGCCAATTTTGAATTAAATATACAGTTTGACAATTTTCATAACATTTTCTGTCGAATTCACTGTAAATATGGTTTTTTTGGATATTAGGTTTTTTAGCTCCGGATTTATGAGATTTAAGGAATATTTGTGAATATATGGTTAAATTGTAGCCTAGGATGACAGTGGTGTACTGAATCACTATTGTCCCTACGGATCAAATGGGTCAGTCTGAGGCTTATTCATATGGTTTATGAGTACGCATCTATACATCAGGATCTATGAATTCAGAGAAAAGGTCAATTTCAAACTAGGTATCTACAACAACAGCATCTATACAAGATAGCTTTCTAGGGAAGCAACACATTATGGTCTGATGTGTACATAAGTGTGTGAATGTCCTATTGAACTTGAATTTGCCCCAAGGGAGAATCCGTAATTCATGGATTAGAATGGTGTTCTCCTCACTAATTTGTTGGTTTTGATGGACCAAACATGAAACTCTGCAATGAGTTGTGGTTCATGAGTACTGTTGGGTCAGTTTGATAAGAAGATAGTAGTTCATGATTGCTAGTATAGATGGAGTGTCTCATAGTATTAGCATAATGCTTGAGCCATTCGAGCCAATTTCACATTAATTTTAATTTAAATATATTTTATTTGACTATGGAACTTCAAAATGAATTTTTAAAATCTTATGTATAATTTATTTTCTCGAAAAGAATTTTTTATATAGGTTAAAAATTTTTTTCAGGATTTTATAGGTCAGAGCCATTTCAAATATACTAAATGGAGTTTAGAAATGTCTTTGTTTCTTTCAGGTTGGGGGGCCCATTTGAGATGGCGGCCACAAGGAAACCCACCGGCCCCCTCTCTCTATCTCTCTCTCTATCTCCATGGAATAAGGGACCAAATGTTTTGGAAATGTCTTAGTTGAGAGAGAGATCGACTTCGATTGAGGATTTCTATGGTAACCTATTCCATAGTTATTTTATGACACATATCTTATGTTTATTATATATAATTATTATCATATGGATCGATAGATAAGGATACGTATCATGTGGGGGGATATGTATCTCTTGATTAGGTTGTATTGATGTATATCTCTTGTTTATGATAAGTTTAGTTATCCTCGATATGTATGATAGGTATAGGTATCTATCCGTGACTATTATTGGCTCAATATTATAGGAGTCTTGTGTATTCTTTAACATTCAATATACCAAGAGTTCTCTGTATATTCTAATATTAGCCATAGACTCATCGACCCCACTTATGAGGTTGCTGTAGTCTCTTTTCCCAGCCTATTAGATATGAGGTTGTCGTAGCCTCTTTGCCTAGTTTTTCAGATCTAAAGTTGCCATAGCCTCTTTTTCCAGACTATCTATGCCGAACCTCTTTGCCGAGCCTATCTGCATCGAGCCTCAGGTTCGTTCCTTTAGAAATCTCATAACATCTCTGCAGCTGCTCAAGTCTTACCTCCATTACAAGTTTCACTCTCGTTGAGTTTTGAAAGGTCCATTGGCTCCTTTTAGAGTAGTGAAAGCCATCTGCCTTGGTTTCATAGTCTTGTTATGATCCTTCAACAAAACATTTACTTTATAGTCCTTCACCCACCGCAAAGCGATTTGCTATCGGGCTCCTCTCTGGTATCGGATCCTTGTTGATCCAAATCTGAAACCCGCTTTTAAATCCACTTCTGAAAATGGCCGATCTGTCGAGCCGTGTTTTGACTCTGCAATATAGCCACCTAGTCTCATTTCGATTCTCTGCAAAACAACCACCAGTGACTGATCAGAGCCCTTCTGTTGAGTCATGTTTTGGCTCTCTGTTAAGTCGTGTTTGGACTTATCTGTACTCTGGCGAGTTGTTTTTTGGCTCATTTGTTCTCTGTATGATCAAATATGTTTTCTTGTTACCCTATAATGTCTGTACTAGCCAACGAGCTGTTGAATCGATCTTGGATCTATACGGAGTTTTGTTGGCACTTCCTAGTGCCATTCTATTTTCTCGACGTCTTGATTGGTTTATGTTTGGAGTTTATCTGATTGCTCGAGCCTACTCTGATATGGCTTGTTCCTGAGGCTTATTGACATGTCATTGCTCGAGCCTGTCATGTTCTCTTGTTGATCTATTTTGGATCTTACTGTTCTAAACTTCGAATCTATGGTCCAACCTAATCAAGCAATCTGCAGTTGTGCACTTGAAGTTGATCATGCATCCTGAAGCATGAAGTTGATCAAGCAATCCGATGCTTGCGCCCCTAAAGATTCAACCGCTCGATTTCAAAATTGTTGTTCAAACTCTAGATGGTCTCTTGGACAACATCTTGAGTTTGAGGAGGAGTGTTATCGTCTGGATAGATATAGATAGATAGATAATGATGCATATAGTGTAGGGATAAGTATCTCTTGATTAGATCAGGTCGTATGGATGTATATCTCTTGATTATGATAAGATTCGGTATCCACGATATGTATGATAGATATAGGTATCTATCCATGACTGTTACTGGCCCTATATTTATAAGAGTATTCTTTAACATTCAATATATAGAGAGTTCTTTGTATATTCTGAGATTCTATCACTAATACTTGATGGGAATACGTAAAAGAAAGTAAGGGATAATGACTCCACTACTTTCCACTTTAATTATGATGGTTAATCTAACGAGTGTGTTGCTGAGCTCTCTTTACCCGATAGGTAGTGCCATGTCCCACACAAGCTAAAAGGCATGGCATGCCTAATTTTAGCATGAAAGTGGAGGATCCCATAGTGTATTACAATTTAATTTTTATGAAACTAAATTGCTTTGTGAACACCTGTAGGTATTCTTGTTGGTATAAATCAAATAAAGTTGGATTTTTTTTTTAACTGTATATACATAGATATAGATTGTCCACCATTCAAGATCACCCGATTTGCACATCAAATGACTCATAAAGTCTTAGATCATTTTTTCCCATGTCACGGGAAAATTGTATATTGTCTACCTTAGATGGTCCCCTTTTTTTATAATTTCGACGATAAAATTGTGTTTTCCTAGTTGTTATATGCACGTTGTTCAATCTATTGGTTCTTAAGATTGGCATAAGATTAGTTAAAATTTACTTGTTGCTAGTTTCTTTATTTTTTTAAGTCATCCCATGGTTACATTATATGAGGATCCTATGTGTCCCATTTTATGTGCAAATATAAAATAGAAAAACGTTTGTATAACGTTGCAATCTTAAAATGTAGATTTATAGTTAACCTCAAATATCCATCAAAAAAGTTTTTTTGATGTTGGAAAATCCTCTAGATAATCAGATCAACATCGAGATGTATAAATATGAAATGAAAATAGATTTTTAGTCAAAAAAATAATGTATCTTTCAACATATTACATGGACCTTCCATTTCATGATTTTCAAATGTTTATCTATTTATTCGATTTGAACCATTTTTGGAGTTTGGAATTTAAGAAATAGAAATCAAAATAGATTATCAAGACATCCCACAAATTTTCGACACCAGCATTACATTTAGGATAAAATTTGGACGCATGCCTTAATATGATTATTTAAGGTTGCAACCTTATGCAAACCACACTATATATAGAAGAAATCGTGGGTGAAATACGTAGTAAGGGAAGGGAGCATTTTGTAAAATAAAAAGATCAAATTTGTAGAAGAACAAAGAAAAACACAATTCATGGGCTAAAGGTCCCAAATTTTTTAATTTGTTGGGGTACGAGGGATTTTGTGAACTCAAAAGGCTAATATGGAGGGAAGTTTCGAGGAAGGGGGTAAAGGTCATTTTTCCTAAAGCTTACATCTAACAACAACTTACAATACATATACTCCCCGCACAATGCAACACTTGCACACACGTTCCACTTGGAGCCATACTACGCATTACATATCGACCACGCCCTGCAATTACTGAATAAGAGTCCTCACGACACACCTCACTACATCTCTCACCCTTTGATGGAGGACAAAATTAAATTTATTTTTTCAACTTTAAAGGATTTATATTATAGTTTTCGTTTTAGGGTTTATTTATTGAGATTTTGGTTTTTTAAAAATTCTTGAGTTTTTATTTTGTCTATTTACTTCATAAGTTCTACTCACTAGTATTGTTCATGGATTACTGCTTATAGGGATAAAATTGTATTTATGAATTTTAAGTTAAGTAAGAATACATGATTAATGTATTATTTGTTTGGATACCTTTTATACTTGAAACATTAAATTATAATATATAAGAGGTTTATGGTGGTCAATTCCACATAGCTTTTAGAATTTTCAAGAGATAAAAGCTTATACTTTTGGAACTGTACCTTGGGGTATGGAGAATAAACCCTAGATTTCTTTGAATTATGCTTGTGTTTAGCTTTGTTCCTTGCTGATTTTACTATTCCCTTAATTTTTCTTCACCAAATTGGTATCAAAGCTTGTGATCCATATACAAAGTATTGTAGCATTGTATGGAGCAATTGTAGTACTGCACAGAGTTACTATAATGTAAATTTTTTGGTACCCTAAGTTAACAACAAAGCGAGGAAGTTATAGAGGGGGTCTAGGGTTTGCTGATTTTTGCTAAGGCTTTCCCAAAACATTGTAGATCTTGATGATGTCAGTAGATTTTTGTTGATTATTTGCCAAGGCTTTATGATTTCAAAGAACCCATAGTAGCAAGAAGGGGCCGTAGAACTGGGATTTTTATGCACTCCATTTTCCCCTAGATGACAAAATCGGGGAATGTGATAGGCAACTACAGCAGCTAGTGCAGTAGTACGCAAGCGTCCATAATGGGCAAGATGGTGATTTTTTAGCCCAAGATGATCTCGAGTACAAGACTTTTCACTTTCGCGCTTCACGTGTGGAGTGATCGAAGACTTAGACGTCGGGTGTATCACATTAGTTTTCGATTTGAAAGACGAGATTTCTTATTTTGACGCAGATTGCATAGAAATTTAGCAAGTTGTAGATTATGATTTGCCACCAATCTTTGATATAGATTCAGACGAACAAGAAGATCTCTTAGAAGATCCGACCTATGATAAGGATCAAGATGTTGATTAAGAATTTTTCGAATAGGGTGAAGAATATGGAAAGAAGGTTGCAGAAGGAATGATCCAAAACATGGCCTTTGAGTATCTCATTAATACCGAAGAGATAGATCATTCAATAAATTTAGGGCATTGGAATCAAAGAAGCAAAGAGGAAGTGTGGTCGACTCAATCACAAATTATGGCTTTAATTTGAATAAGTGATGAAATAGATGTCGAGAAAACCTTTAAAGACCAAAAAATTAGGGTTGTAGTTTTTGACATGATTTTTAATAAGATGTTTAAGGATAGCCATATCTGATAAATTTGCATTGATTCCTCAATATACATATCAAGTTCTATTTTTCGAGAAATTACTTTTATTAAAAATAATTTTTGAACCAATAAAGAAGAAAAACATTCAAGAAGGCAATTTTTCTTCTTAGAACATTTTAGAACTCAAGGAGACGTTTTCTCTTACTAGAGGAGAATGATGGAGGGCAAAATTATACTTATTTTTAAATACAGGCGAATTTTAATAGATGAATATATTGATTTTAGTTTTAGGATTATTTTTATGATTTCATATTTTTTTTAGGATTCTAGGGTTTCTTGTTTTATCTTTCTTTATTATTCACATGTACTATTCATTTATATTTCCTATTCACCCATTGTTGTTTAGGGTGCTATTCAAGTGGTATTTTTCACAGTATTTTTTACATTTTAATGTTATTTAAGAGTGTTTTAGAGTCCTAAATGCTTCAGAAGGACTTGTGGTTGAAACCACAACACCAAAATAACTACAACTAAATTCTAATCATGATCTTCTTCCCTAATCTTTTCATTAATCCTAAAACCTCATCATTGTGTCACGTTTGTAATGAAAATAAACTTCTAATCACGAATTAACAACCATGCCCTTTGTGAAAATGAAACAACCATGCCCTTCGTGAAAAAAATAATAATAATAACAATTTCTCCCTATTTATTTTTTTAAGAAAGGCCAACTCTCTACCTACTGAACAAAAAAGTCTATCTTAACACTCAATTTGATATGCAACTTCCTTGGGCCATAACTTTCAGCTCCTATATCATAAATACTATTCTTAGCCCTTCACCGAAATGGTAGACTGCTCTTTGCATAAATGGGTAATGTCGATGCCTGCTCTTCAGGTTTTTCGGATGGATTTCTTGAAAACACCACCAAATGCAAGAACTCTGGCTCTAGAAATTTATAGGAAAGGATCGGCTGCATCAATTGCATTTGGATTGGGCATACTCCCAAGACACTTCGTTGGGGCAATCATGCAAGGATCCTTGTTTTTGAAATGGCCAGGTGGTTGAAATGGCGCCCTTGGCAATATCTGACTTTAATGGAGTGAATATATTCCAGACATTAATCCAACAATGCTCCATAGTGTCTTCATTTAGTACCTTGGCCACATAAACAGAATGAACACCCTTAGGGGATGATTTCAAAACATTAGTTAGTTTGGGTATCCTACGCTAGTTTGTAGAGAATTTGTTCCTGTTAATGGAAATATTTGTGAGAATTTCAATACCTATTTTCTGTTATGTGTTGGTTGCTTGCCACTGCAGCAGTTCGTTCTCTTGAGTGAAAAACATGTCACAATACACCGGCATATGTGAGACTCTCTGCATCAAGTCAACTTACTGGGGAAACCATAAAATCACAAAATCTGGATCACATACCGATTATCCATCTCTCAGATCGAATGCTTGTACTGCTTGGACCTTCTGTCTTCTCTCTCATGAAATATGATCACAAAGCATAGTGATGAGTACAACCTAAAGGTAGACTTTGATAACAAGAACCGAAGCTTAGTGATTAGTCAGTCAAAACTTTCGTATTATGTTTTCCGATTATTACTATAATCAAATAGGTACGAGAGCGTTGTGATTGATAAATACCTCTATAAGTTCCATGTTTTAAGGCACAAGTCTCTTTTCTCACCTTGGAAACTACAAGAATTGGAGCATTCAAAAAACTGCACTTCTAAGATAACATGTCGTGTGGGAAGTTGTAGAAAGGGGTACAATGATCCCAAAACCACAGAGGATGACACTGCACTCACAGACAATCAGAAGAATGCCCTAAAAAGTCAAGAAGATGAGACAACAGAAAGCAACTTTCGAAACATTGTCTCAGCTATAATAGTTAAATAGGGGATGGGAATTTTACATAATGTACTCAAAGGAGTGGACAAAACGAAGAAAGTCCAACAACAAACTTTGGACCTGAGTTTGAAATGCTTCATATGATTGATTCCGAATGAATTTCAAATTATTTATCAGTAGTCATTGCTCTATCAATCAATAGAGAAGAAATGATGAAAGGCATTGATGATGTTCTCCTTGTGGAGAAGATATTGACTTCTCTACCTCCAAAATTTGAGCATATAGTTGTTGCAACAGAAGAAAGCAATGATCTATATGGCTTCGTAGCGACAGAAGAAAGCAAAGATCTATATGGCTATGGTAATTAATCAAATTTTGGGATCCGGACAAGATAGAGCAAAGAATGCTTAGAAAGCCAAACTATCACCTTAAACACTAGATAGAAATATAGTAAGGATAAAAGTACAGGAGGATTCAGAGGAAGAAGACAGAGGTCACAATCAAGCAAATCAAGGTGAACAATGGCCAAACATTTCTAAAACCAAAAGTGCAAGAGGAGACATGATGTAGGCAGCTCATTAATCCAAAAGGTAGGAAATGACTACATTCACTTTTTAATTGTAAAAAATCGGAGCATTATTTTTCCAAAAATAGATTTAATAATTCAAATGGAGGAGATCACGTAAAGTACGCACAAGGAGGTGACTATGAGGTCAACAATCCATGGTTCAATGAAAGTGGTACAAGCAATCACACGCATCGAAAGAGAGAGATATTCATAGAATGAGATGAATAGGTGGTGGCAAGGTAACTTTCTGTGACTTTTCCAAGATTTTCATAAAAGGGAAGGGTAAATACTAAAATGCTCAAAGAATGAAAAGCATGAATTCATTTCTATTGTCTATTTTGTGTCAAATATGAGAAAACAATATTTCAAGATTGAGCCAACTCTAATCAACAGGTTATGATATTCACTTGGAAGATTTAGCCGTCATCATAAATGATCAAAATGAGAACTTGGTAAAAAAAAGTTTGTAAGCCTAAAAATAGAATTCTCTCTAAATGTTCATATAATTTTATGTAATATCTTAGTGCGTCATTCAAAGAAAAGCCCTGTTTATGGCACTTGAGATTTGGACACCAAAATTCTAATGGGTTGGAATGTTGCATAAAGAAGAAATGATAAAATAGCTGCCACTAAATGAACCATCTAAATCAAATTCGTGAGGGACGTGTTCATGGAAATCATCACTGTGAACGACTTCCATAGGGACAATCATAAATGGCTACATCATCCATGCAGATCGTCAGTACCGATTGTTGTAGACTAATCATCCAACTTCTTTTGGAAAGAACAAATACAAGCTCCCTTGCATCGATGATTTCAACCAGAAAATTTTGGTTTATTTTTTGAACAAAAGATTGGAATTTGTTTAAATTTTTAAGCTCTAATACATTTGTTGCATTCCAAAGTTTTTATTCTATCAAAGGCTTGGGTTGGTAGTATTACATACTCACAACAAAATCAAGTTAAGAGTTAAATTGGAGGATAGAAGCAAAAATTACATTTTTATCGGTCATGATTGGAAATTAAAAGCTTGTAAATTATACAATCCAGAACATAGAAGAAGCCTCATGCGAGTGGACAAAAAAACGAGGATAAAGATGACTTGACAATTGAGTTAGGTGAAAATGGCAAAGTTCATGATGAGATACAAGAACCAAATGTTCCACCCTCATTTCTTCAACATGTATCAAGCTCATTCCCTTCTTCCATAGATGGAAGTTCAAATGAAAGCCACCTAAGATGAGAGTGAGTAATACTCACTTTTCAAATTGAGAATAATAATAATAAAAAAAATTTATTTTGTTTCTTTGTTGATTGTGATCTATAGATTTTTATGAGGCAGGTCATGATAAAAGGTGGAGGAAAGCGAAGATAAGGATGTTTAAGCTATTGAGATAAGTGCTACATGGTAGCTCACATCACTTCCAAATGATCAAAAAGCAAGTGGAGTAAAATGGGAAGTAGCATGTTAAATAGATAGATTGTTCACCAAGGATTACTTGCAAGGAGCTGTGATACTTATTGTTGTTATTAGAATGTATACTATTTGGCTAATTATTGCCTTGGTTACTCAAAAGAAATGAAATATTTTTCAAATGAATGTCCAAAACCTCTTTTTCTAATGTTTCTCTTGAAAAAAAAGGTTTATATTCAGCAATCAACATTAAATACTAATAATTTGTTTTTATAAATTAATAAAGAATTATAGGAGTTTAAACAAGCACCTAGAGCTTGAATGCAAGAATTGATAGATACTTCCATGAAAATGGCTTCTAACATTCCCTCAGCTTCATACTTGAAGATGAATGCCAATGGTGACATTTTGATAGTTTATCGTACATGTTGATGATTTTCATTTTAAGGGAAATATTCCATGCATGATTGTTGAGTATAAGTAATCCATGATTAATATAATTGACAATTGGACTTGTGAATTGTGTTTATTGAATTGAAGTGAAGCAAAGTGATGTTGGGATTTTTATTTGTTAAAGTAGACATGAAAGGTAAATTTTTTAATAAGATTTATTATTGACTATTGCTATTCAGTGTAAGATGAGTGGCAGATATGATGACTCCTATTTTAAAGGATTGGCTGGAAGTTTGCATTATCTGACAAGCACTTGACCAAATGTATTATATGGAGCTGTTTTGATAAGTTGGTACATGCGAGCTCATAATCAAAACTCATATGAAGGCAGCGAAATGAATTGTTGATTAAAATGTGTGTTGCATTACAGACTATTCTATTCTCATTCAAATGAATACAAACTTATTAGTTGTAGTGAATGTGATTGGCATGATGATTTGGATTATTGAAAGAGAACTATGGGTTATTTATTTCATACTAGCTATGTCACTTATTGCTCAAAGTAGTGCAGGATGAAAAATAAAATGCTTACAAGCTTTAAAAACAGAAAAAGAGAAAGTTGACTATAAGTAGAGATGTTGAGCTCAATGAAGAAGTCTAATTGGATTGTAATGAGAATAAAAAGTCGAATGACTTAGCAATTGACTTGGGAGGAAGTAAACAAGTTCAAGAAGAAATAAATGCTCAAAATACTCCACAAATTGCTCATACTTCTTGGGGAAATGATTCAAGTGAAAAGCCATTCGATACAAGAAATTTGACTGATTTTATGCTCAAACTGAAAATATTAACAATGAGCACAATTCATTTGGTTTCTTTGGTGATTGAAGGCTGTTGGTTTTCATGGAGAAATTCACGGTCTGTGATCGAACGTGGAGGAGAGTGATGGATGAAGGATTCAAGTTATTGAGAAAAATGGCACAAAGGCGCTCACATCACTTCCAAATGGTCAAAGCGCAATTAGGTTGAAATGGGTATACAACAAACAGGAATAAAAAGGGTTTAGTAGAAATATACCATGCACGATTGGTTCCCGAAGGTTGTAAGGGAAGAATCATGATCGACTACCAAGAGGTATTTGCTCGTAATACTGGAGCTTATCAAAAGAAATGGAAATTTTTTAAAATAGATGTCGAATTTGCACATTTAAATGGCCATCTTCAAGAAGAGGTTTTTATTGAACAACCTTCAGGTGATGTTCAAAAGGCGCATAATAACAAACTTAATAAATTAACAAGTTTTTGTGTGTCGGAAGATCAAGTCGATGAAATTCCAACAAACTCATTGTAGACAGTCATTTTCTGTTACTCACGAATGCAACATGGAATGAAGGAAAATTTAGAAAAATGGGTTTAATTGGGGGGGCTTTTTTTGGTGTAAGTACATATTTTTTATTTTTGCATGCATGTCATGTATGATGGGTCAAAACAAGGTTAAAGAAGTTTGTGTGAGAACTAAACGTGTGGTAGGGCCAATGTACAGGAGTAGTACTTGGCGTTTGTAATAGAAGTTTTTAGACTTTCTAAAGATAGAATTATGATTTTTCTAGAAAAGGAAATGATGTTACACATTGTAAGCTGTACATGAGCCATTCCTGTGACAAAAATGGCATGTTTATTTTCCTCTAATGAAGCTAATCATGAACCTATCATATGATGGTTGAAAGGATCAGCTTAACTCACTCAATGAACATAGGTAGGAAACCAAAGTGCATTCTTTTGAGGTCTGACTTGCTTTAACGTGATCTCAAGAAGTTCCCATTTCCACTATGCATTTACTAAATCCATCCTTTGGAAATTGGAAATACCGTAAGCCGTTGTTTTTTTTTTTTCTACTCCAGGATCACAAGAACACACTCATGATTTCAAGTTTGAAGTGGACTTCATGATTTTAAGTTTGAAGTCATAGTTATGCTTCAAAGGTGTCTCACCGACAAAACATGTGTTAGCATAGAGGAGCCCCACGTCAGCAGAGTGCAGGTGCATCTACAATCTACTCTAAATCAAGGACGAAGTCACCTAACTGATTTGCTTTGATGAGCCAGGCATCGGCCCTTGTCAGAGGACATATGCCATATTAAGTCAACTCGATTAAATGATTTTGGGTTCCGGCTCTTATCGAGTGGAGCACCCCAAATCCCTATAAATTTCTTATAGGACCCTAAATTGACCCTAAATTCACCCTGGTGATCATTACTCACATGCAAACTTATGCGGCTCGACAACTTGTAAAATTCCTCCATATAATGGGCCATGGATTAATCAACTCATCGCAGCAATTGACAGAAATTTCAAAAGCGGGACTCCAAAAGTATGAGGGCAAAAAAGTATCATCTCATTTGATTTTCATTGTGACCTATGTACTAATCCTAGTACAACTTGTTCTCTTCCAAATAAGCTAATATTGTTGCCACCAAGAAATAGTCCCCTTTTAGTTCTGTCCCAAAAAAAATCAAGTCATGCATTCATCCAAGAGATCCTTAAATTCAAAACAGAGTTCCAGAGATGCCATCCAATCACAATACTATTTGGGATTGACCGCTCATTCAATGTCTAGAATATTTACTTGTACTCGTTTCTCCGAACCTTCAAGGTCTCTAGCAAAGTAATCCATGTTCCAAATAACTATGCCTTGGCCTACTTCTTAGGGCTGATCCGTGAGAAGTGGAGTCATCGGACTCCAACTCACTCATTGCACCATCAGAAACAGCAACCAACTATTGGCACTCCATGACCCGTGTGCCCTTGATATTAGCTAAGGGAATTTCTAAGAACCCACAACCCTTAGTGGACTTAACAAACCCTAGAGAAGAATAAGCAGTTTATATGCCTGAAAAAAAACCAAAAAAGAGAGAGGTAATTCACAAAATGCCATAGATAAAGAGAGAGAAGTAACGGCCTTGGAAAGCATATTTGTAAGAACGGAATTGATGTCTCAAATGAACAATAGTTGTTCTCCACAAAATCAGGCAATATCATATGTTGAAGCTCAACATCTGTCCAATTGTAACATTAACATTTTTTTTTTGATATTAATTTCTAAATATTTGCACACCTAAAAAGGAAACCCTATGACCTCATTTTGCACCAACAATAGCCTAAAAAGGAAACCCTTGGAGTCCCAATTAAGGCCACCACCACTGGGGCCACCGCCACCATTGAGACTTGACTGCAAATAAAAATGACGATGGCCACAATGAAGAGCACTATGCTAGAGTACATGCGTTGCTCTACGAGGTGAAAGGTTTCATTTTTGCAAAGACCATATGTTATCAACCCGAGGGCTTGCCCGGAAAGAAGTATACAACATCCAAAGAGGAGGAGAAGAAAAGCAGCTTTCTGATTCTGGTTTTTTATGAGCCAAGATAAACCTGCAGATGGAAAGGATGCAGTAAACAAGCCAATGGTGATGGCCCTCGCATTCTCCACGCTCCTTTTTAAGGTGTCCTCATCATCAACCATAGCCATAGTGTCTTTCAGGCTGATGATTGTGTGATTTGTAGCTACATGTGGCGAGCCTGTTTCTCCTATGTTCAAAAGAGGAGATGTTGAGGAAGGCAGCAAAATGGATGGAGAAAATGGAGGTGATAAGCTTGTGGCTACGCGAACATTTTCTTGATCAGAGTTTGTCTATGTTTCATTAGGGTTTTCGGCCATTTGCTCCTCGAGATGAAAAGCGATTAGGGTTTTCAACTTAGCTCTAGTTGGGGAGTGGGTTGGCATGGTATGGCTTCCACTTCATGAAAAGGGGTCAGGGTCCACTGATTAAAAACCCTAATCCCCATGCTTCCAAGAGTCGACTGATTCAAAACCCTAATCACCATGCTTCCAAGAGTCGAGTGATTCAAAACCCTAATCACCATGCTTCCAAGAGAGCGTAAGGTAGTCAAGCTGGTGGTGACTGAAAATGAGTTTTTTATTTCTCACTCTCTCTCTCTCTCATTCAGTTTATTTGTTTTTTTATCGAGTGTAGTCAAATAAAATGCCTTAAATCTCCCATTTGTGATAATGTTAAATACTAACTAAGTGTTGATTGGCCTTTCAATTGTTGTTAGACTTGGTATAACAATTAATGTATTGGTTTGCTTTCTCTCTTTCCTCGTTCTTTCTATGATCTCTCTCACTCACCCCCCAAAAATCTTCAATCTCTCATCTCTGTACCTCTCTTCAATCTCTCTAAACTCTCTCCCCCCATACTCATGTCTTTTTCTCTTTTCAATCTCTCTCTGATCTCTATCCCTCCCACAACCATCTCTCGCTCTCTTCTCTTCGCTGTATCACTCTCTCGGAGGAGAATCTCCACCTACCCTTAAAGAGAAATAGAGTTGACATAGGGGACAGGTTTCTTCCCCTTTTATTGAGAGATGGAGATAGAAAGACAGGTGGAGAGAGAAAATTTTTATCTTGACCAGATCTAAGTCCCTCTCTCATTCATTGACCTCACTCTTTCTGTACCTTGATGATGTTGTGAGTTCTTGAATCTTCTGCTACTGTGAATTTATTTGTGAATAAGCCTCCACGAGCGACCATAAACCGGTGTTCAAAACAACAAATCAAGCCGAATAGTCGGTCCCGGCCTGATCCAATTAGTAGGATTGATTCCCATTAAATTGGCCGATTCGTGCACCAATTTTTACTAAAAAATGTAATTTCAGTAAAAATCTCAAGAGAATTGTAAAAAAAAGTTTAAAACTTACATGTATTATTTTTTAATATTGTCACATAAAATAAGCAAAACAAAAAAAACTAATTATCATCTTAATTAGGTTTCTGAGAAACTTTTTAAGCAGCTAAAGTAATACTTGTTTTAGTAAACTAGTAATTGAAAGAGATTGCATAATATTACCCAAGTTTGATACCTACTGCTTCGCTACCCAAGCAAAAGAAGGGATTAATCTATTTATTCAGCCAAAGAAAAGGTAGGACAACTTCAAAGCAATACTTGAACTTTGGTTCTGATACTAGTAGAAATTGAATCGTACCAATCATTGAATTGATAAAATTAAGCTATTCTTGACATAAGCTCTTTGTGTGCATCACCATCAGTCATTGATATAACAATATTATCATCATTCCTAGCCATTAGACAAACAGTCAATGTTATAACAATATCATCATCCCTAGCCACTAGACAAGAAATCAGCAGGCTAAGGGCATGCTGCAATATTAAAGATACTTTTTCTTTGACTTTAAGGGTAGTTAAAGGTACTCCTCCTAGTCACCCAGCTTTACATCTATTGGCTAAGGGTGACTATCTCCATATTGTACAAAAGCATATGCATTTATTATATACTTATTTAAGGAAAACATTTATATAAGGGTGGCACCCTAAACATTCAAATTAAGGCACACCTTAAAAATTCACTAGAAAAGCTTGTTTCGATGCTAAAAATCCTAAAATCGATCATCTCGGCCTGAGAAAACTGGATTTCTTATCTCGAAAATAATGCATCATATAATGAATTTTTTGACAGTTAATTTTCAAGATTTTCAAGTGTTTTTAGATCTGCTTGATCTACATTATTTTTTAAGCTTCAAATTATAAAATTAGATACAAAAATAAATTTTTAGGCCATCACAAAGATTTTTGATATTGAAACAACATCTTTCGACACTATTTGAACATGCGCCTTACTTCGATTGTTTAGGGCCTCAGCTGTATACAAACCACACCCCTTAAAGCCCATAAAGGAAAATGTTTATTTAAGGGTGAGGCCCTTTACAATTAAATTAAGGCGCACCTTAGAAATCCAATAGAAAATGTTATTTTGATACCTAAAAATCCTCAAATAGATCATTTTGACCTCGAAATATATGAACACGAGGAAAAAAAAAAGAAAAACGATTCAACAGCATAGATCAACATTACACGAACTCAATGCTAGACAAAGTCATAGTCATGTATACAAAATGACAAAAGTTTATAAAGAGCTGAAGCTCCAAACAATCAAATTTGAGCCTCCCTAAAAAATTTCACTAGAGGAGATTGTTTTGATGTCCAAAACAATTATAAGGTAGCTGATAGAGCTACCTTATTTCTGCATTTTGCAATTGTAATTATGCGTCCCTATCTTACAGTTACAAAAACCAGCTGTTTGAATTGGGAGTTAATGAAGAAGATTGTCAGCATTCAGGCCCATAATGGCTAGGTCTCATTAACAACTCCTTTTTCTGATCCAGCCAAAGGCTTGCCCATTCGATCCTGATCAGGACGAGCAAACTATTGAAGAATGTAGTCTTTGTAGCAAAACACATTCAGAGCTAAAAAAACAGTTCGGTTCCGTCGGTTTGTCTCCAGGCATCCATCAGCTGGTGAAGTGAGTGCTCCTGGGGTACATTTCCTTCAATTTCTCGCACAAGTCCTCCCTTTGGTGTTTCAAAGATGATAAATCTTCCTTCCATTTCCTGTACAAATTATACCATTCATGTGTGCTTTCGCTCGAATACTAAACAGTGAAGAGCTTGATTCATGCATTCATTATGCGTTTGGTGGACATGTTCTTGGCAACACTTGACGACCTCTGAACCAAGTCAACAAGAAATGAACAAGACAGCCTGCCATAGTTGTTCAACTAGACATTAAACAAGAAACAAAACCGACAAAAATAACTCATTACTGTTAGCAAATGAATCAAATGATTTTTATAATAGCAAAAAAACATGATAAGTACTGTGTTGATACTCTCTAAAAAGATTTCCGGAACCATTTGAGCCATCTAAGAATTTAATAATTGGTATATTCATATATGGTTTTTGACTATAAATAGTTCCATGTATTTAAAGAAGGGCATTCTTATCTTTTTAAAATCTCTACAAATTCAATTTAAAATTTAGAAAGATCTTATTATTTTTTTAGCAAGCAATAGATTTTAAAAGAAATTTAAAATTACAATTATGCTCTTTCTCAGAGAAGACAATTCTAAAGATAGAATGCCAAATCTGTATTCAATTCTGAAAACAGAACTTCATTTGAGGATCATGTACTTGACCAATTTTTAATAGAAAACATTTATGTAGTGCCTAGGCAATACAATAAAATGTAAAGCCGCAGCTGTAAACCCGGCTGGAAACTAAATTTTTGGTGTCAGAAAAAACTCTTGAATTAATTACCCCGTGTTTGAGAACTACCTAGAAAAAATTGATTCCAAGAACAGAAAAATAGTATAACACATATTATATTAACCTAACCACTTAATTTCACGTATACATAGATCTTCCAGATTTACTATTCTTTTTCGCTTCAAATCCCATAGTGAAGAATCACAAGGGTTTTGAAGTGCGGTCTTCTTTCGGTAAGGTAAAGCCTCGGCCTTTTGCACCCAAGCTAAATTCAACTAATTATGAATGGTTGAGTTTTAATTAGAAGTAAGCTCCAAATGTTTTTATGCAGCGAAGAGAAAAGCATGATTCCGAAAAGCTAAGTGGAAACATAGGAGGAATGTGTGCCTTATCATGGCTCAGGAAAAATTGATTTTTTTTTTTTTTTTAATTTAATTTAACCTTTAGTGTCAAAGAATTCTTACAATGTGGAAAAAGAAAATGAAGTAAAAATATAATAAAGTCGCCTACAAATTGCCTTTCTCAACCCCTTGTTTGGCAAGGTCATCAACTAAGCTCCCCAAAAAAATATATAGTTGACTTATTATTATTTATGTAGAAAGTAAACTGTAATGATTCTAGCAATTTCACTTTAATTTACCCCGAAAAAAAAAACAAAATACCAATTTCTATTTTATATTAATCCTAATCGCATTTAGGGCATTTGAAAACGAGCCAATTTCTATTTTATATTAATCCTTATCGCATTTAGGGCATTTGAAAATGGGCTCTCTCACCAATTCCTTCCCACATGGACAACTTAGCTGTTGAAAATGATTACATTCCCTAATAAGCTTTTGAAAATGATTACTATGAAAATGATTACATAGTTTTGGTCTAAACTATTTTGGCCTGGCTAAGGATAACCAGATGAATAATTCTTCGAGAAACAAAGCTGAATCACGCATTCCAATCCTCTAACGCACAAACTTACCCTCTAAAATTTAGAAAGTTACTATTCAACTATTCAATATCAAGATATTCTAATTTTCAAGAACAATAAATTGCGCAATTTGCCAAAGAAAAATAACAAAGAGAGAAAAAAGAAGTGAAACTAATAGTTGGAAGAGGCTATGTGCCAAAAATTTGGGATCCCTAAAATACTACTAGATTAGCTTTTAGGTGGATTTCGGTTTTTATGATCTACAGTTTCTAGGGTTTGAAACTCGTGAGTGGGCTATGGGTTTCTATCCTTCAGCCTTGAAGTGGACCAAAAGATGTCTATTTATAAGTAAAATGTCCCCAAAACATAGAAGGGGGTTACTTATACAAATCCCGAACGGCCCGTGGCTACGCAGCACTTTTTGGCATTGAATTTCCTCTTCATGTGTTCCATTATGTGGTGAAAACAGCTAATCAAATCAGTTTATGTAGATTTTCTTGGGATTTTCATTGTGATGATGTTCACTTGCCAATTTTGAATTAAAAATATAGTTTGACAGTTTCCAAAGTACTTTCTATTGAATTCACTGTAAATCTTGGCTTTTTTGGGTAATTGGGTTTTCTATACTTCGGGTTTATGAGATTTAAAGAATATCTATGAATATTTGGTTAATTGGTAGCCTAGGATGACTATGGTAAACTAATCAATATGATCCTCAGGGATGAAATTGGTTAGTTTAAGAGTCCTATTCATATGGTTTATGAGTAAAAGTCATTTTCAAACTAGGTCTCTACAACAACCGCATGTATACAAGATAGCTTTCTAGGGACGCAACCCATTATGGTATGACGCGTATAGAAGTAGAGGAGAAGACCTCTATAATATTGCAGTAGTGTGTGAAAGTTCTATTGGATCTGGATTTGTACCAAGGGAGAATATGTAATTCATGGACAAGAATGGTGTTCTCCTCATTTATTTGTTGGTTTTTATGGACCAAACATGAAACCCAGCAATGGGTTGTGGTTCACGAATACCATTGGGTCAGTTTGACAAGAAGATAGTAGTTCACGATTGCGAGTATAGATGGAGTGTCTCATAGTATTAGCTTAATCCTTAAGCCATTGGAGCCAATTTCGCATTAATTTTAATTTAAATATATTTTATTTGATTATGAAACATCAAAATAAAATATTAAAACACTATGTAAATTTATTTTCTTTTATTTGATTATGGAACATCAAAATGAAATTTTAAAATGCTATTTTATTTTCTCGAAAAGAATTTTTTATATAGATTAAACTAATTTTTCAAGATTTTACAAGTACAGAGTAATTTGAAATATACTAAATGGATTTTAAAAATGGTTTTATATTTTTGAGAATTCCTTTCAGGTTGTGGGGAGCCATTTGAGAGGGCAGCCCCCACATGGGAACCCTCCACCTCCCTTTCTCCCTCTCTCTATCTCGATGGACTAAACTTGTTGACCAAGTCTTTTAGGGACGGAGTATATGTATCTCCTTATTAAATTTGGTCATATGGATGCATATCTCTTGATTATGATAAGTTCAGGTATCGTCGATATGTATGATAGGTATAGGTATCCATCTGTCGCTATTACTGACCCAATATTATATGAGTCTTGTTTATTCTTTAACATTTAATATAAAAAGAGTTCTCTGCATATTCTATTACGGCATCAAAGCCATCGACTACTCAACCTCCTATCTGAGTTGCCGTAGCCTCCTTGGCCAGCCTGCTCAGCCTATCAGATCTGATGTTGTCGTCGCCCCTTTCCCCAGCCTATCAGATTTGAGGTTTTTGTAGCCTCTTTGCCCAACTTATCTGATCTGAGGTTGACGTAGCCTCTTTGCCCAGCCTATCTGTATCATAACCTCTTTGCCCGACCTATCTGCATTGAGGCCCCAGGTTCGTTCAACTGAAAATTTCATACCGTCTCTTCTGCTGCTCAAGCCCTACCTCCATTGCAATTTTCATTCTCGATAAGTTTTAAAATGCCCATTGCCTCATTTTGCATGAGAGAAAGTCATCTGTCTTGGTATCATAGTTTTGATATGATCCATCCACAAAATGTTTACGGCATAGTACTTCACCCATCAATTTGCTTCACCAGCCCATACTGCTCTGCTTCCCTTTTGCTACACAGTATGCATCGTAGTTTGCATCAAGAATCATTGTTTGCATCAAGAAATCTTCTCTCACATTTTGCATCATGGTTTGCATCAAGAAATCATCTCCTAGATAGAGAAAGTGCAATTTGTCACTTTCTTCCCAATTTGTCGCGAACACATCTACTCCCTGTAGCTCAAAAGCTTTCTGTCGGTGGAAAGTCTTTGACAGAGCAGCTTCAGTCATGCTGCATCGAGGAATTCATGCTTGGGTCACTCGTGCTCGAGCAGTTTGCTCTTATCGACAAGATCAGTGACCTCATCTCACACGGCCCTCCACACCATCAAGTTGAAGCGGCTGATTGCTGCCCTCCAGAAATCACTGTTGAGAGACAGGGAGATGCAGATCATAGGCTGATGGAGAGCATAGGTTGATGGAGAGCATAGGCTGATGGATATTTGTGTGTGGTAGGTGCCAAACTTTAGCTTGGATGGTGGACACCATGTTTTAAATGTTATGGTATTTATTTGCCTTGTTTTATGGTATTTATTTCTTAAAAATCATGCATTTGAATGAAAATCAAAAGAAAGAAAACACACATTATAATGGGTATTAAACATGCCGCGTTCAGTTGCATCGACATGAACCAAAATTGAAATCCTTATTTAGGCAGTGACATAACCTCACTGTTGGGATTGATTGGTGGAAAAATATGTTGGGTTTACGTGGCCATTAAAGGGCTGAGTGCTTGCAAATTAAAATGATATAGTGGAACATGAACTCAGTGGGAGTGTGGTCCATCGTGGACCATACTAACCAAACGATGTTTGCCGATATTGATCTGTGTTTGACGATTTAGGCTAGTTAGTTAGGAAAAAGCCATCTTACTTAGGCATAAAGAACAAACCAAGAAGGGTTCTAATGAGTTAGCCCTTGATGAGGTCGAGGTATATTCCCGGATGAGTGAATCGAGGGGCTGTGTGACCTTTGTGTGTGATGGTGGCCTACAGAGTCGGGGGTCAAAGCCTTATTTATGTGTCATCACACAGGATGCATATCGATAGATTGTTTAAGAAAACCATAAATCTGCCTTTCAGGGTGAAACGTATGTATGTACAAGAGATACCCCTATCCGCCATAGAGCTCTGGTCGCATCAGGGCTAGGTCACCTTGACTTGTCTTTAGGGGAGGATCTGTAATCCACAGACTGGGATTGTGACCTCTAGACTCATCGGCCAGACTTTGGTAACCTACTAATGAGCCCCTGCTTGGACTGTGGGTCATGAAAAATACTGGGTCGGTCCGATAAAGCAAGTGTGGTCTGTAGTACACACTTGAAGGTGGAGTGCCCCATTATTGTTGATTCAATTCCTAAACCATATGGATCATTTTCCAATCAAATTAATTTAATTGTATTTTTTTTATGATAGAAATTATTTTAGAAATAGTATTTGAATTTTTATGAACTACTAGATATTTTATTTATAATTTTTGAATTTGTAAAATTAAAGATATTTATTTTACAATAATTTAAATATTCAAATAAGGTTCTAAAATCTTTTGATTAATTTTATATATATACAAATATTATGGGGCCCATTGTGCACATGGGCCCGCTATATTTCTAGAAGGTGGGGCCCATGAGTGCGTGCCTTGGGTGGCACGCCCCACCCTTTATTCTCTTTCCTATTTTTCAGTAATATGGCATGTGGCCATATGGTTGGAAGATATTAACTTGATATATCTTTTAAAGATTTTGTGGAAAGATTGAGTAGATTTGTCCTATTTTATAGTATGCACAATACTTTGATTAAATTTATTTTTTCTAATTTCTATTGAAGGGAAAATGGTTTAGAAAAGAGGGATAAAGGTTCATCCACCTTCCATAATATTGATGGCGTATTTATCAAATGGATGGTTCAGATCTCTCACCCCACAAGTCACCTTTGATCGACGGTTCATGTTCAATCTCACAAGAAAAGGCAAGCCAAGGAAAACCTTAAGAAACCTAATCTTGTTCAAGCCTAAAAACAAGAGATTGTCTCTATCAAAAATCTCTACACATTATCTTTCTATCTCTCTGTCTTAGAACAACTTTTCTCCCTATCTTAAGAAAGTTTCTCGCGCTCATGTTTGATCTCTCTCTCCCACATTGTGAAAAAGGGCTGAGGGTTTAGGCTATGGTGTTTTTCTCTTTCCTATCTCTCAACTATGGATTATGGCTAAGGGTTTTAGGGATAGCAAAAAGAGAATAAGTCTCACTCAAACTAGGTTGCTAAGGGACTTCATTTAGGGTTTGAGTTTGTTATCAAAGGGGTTCATGTTCTATTGGTGTGGCTTGACCTAAACATGCTTTCCCGGTTTGAGATAGAAGCAAGATCGTCGATCCCGCACCATCGGATGGTGGTAACTTGGTGAGGGATGTAATAAGCCCGGTTGAGGTAATCTCAGACACTCTTCTCTCTTAATTCTTGTAATCTTATCTTTTATTCTGAAGCATAGTGCATAGTTATTTCAATGGCATTAAGTTTAAAAATTTTGGTTTTATTGTTATGTTGATTTTATTTTGGAGTATATGTTATTGTAATAAAACCACTTGTAAGTGATCTTTTGCTAAAACAAATGGGGTGAAATTAAAATATATATATATATTAATATAAATTGCTAAAACAATATATATATATTAATACAATTTTGCTAAAACAATATATATATATATTAATACAATTTTGCTAAAACAAATTGTGCATTCGTATCATATAAATAAGCAATGGAAAGTACAAAATATCCAAATCAAAACATGGAATGAAAATCCAGCAATACTCAATCCACAAAACACAAAGATTTTCTGTGGTTCAGTCATAAATCGTGATTTATATCTATGGAAAATTGACATGAGACTTTACTTACTGATCTAGGAAGATTACATCTTGAAATAGAGTTAAAACTATCAATTTCCAACAGCCCTTTCTCACTCTAAACAAGGTACCAAAGACACCCATAAATAGGTTCTCTTTGATACTTTCTCTCATTAAAACAAGGCACAAGTACACCCACAATGGAGTTCAAGCCTTTTGCTCACTTTGTCTCTCGAAAACATAGCATACTAAGCCCTCAAGAGAAAACCCAATTGCAACCCAATCTCTCTATCTTTTTCTCACTCTTTTTCTTTCTAAATAAAAGGGTTTTAATTTCATTTGAAAGAGTAAAGTTCATACAACACCACAACCATTGAATTAGATACAATCCAATGGTCCAAAATAAAAGTGAGAAAAGTCAAATAAAACTCCCAAATGTGTGATTTATTTTCATATATGTAACTTACTTCACCAAAAAATAAGTGTTCACGAACTTGAAAGGTTTATATCTTTTTTAGTTTTAGTTTTCATAATTGATTTTAGAAATTGATTTTAGAGTCATCATGTGATTTTTGTTACCTGAGGTGCTTTTCAGGTGAGGATTCAAAGTTAGACTTTACTTTGTTTTCATAAAGCCTAGGCCCTATAGAAATTGCATCATTTATCGAGATACTTCTACGAGATATATTATTTAATAGTTTACACATTTGCAACTATCGTAACTCAACAACAGGGATTTTTCAGCCGTATTTTAAATTTAAGGAAAAAATATTGGTAATTGTGGTTGATCTCTCATGGCTGATGTAATAAATTTCCATAACTTTTAGAGTTAATTTCGTATGCCCCTAAGTAGGAAAAACACTGTATGCCCCCTTAGATGTGAATATTACATCTAAGGTTGGTCAATGTGACATTTTTTCTATTCTTTTTTGATGAAATTTCCACTCGGTTCAAAGATGCCATCCTCGTACTGCACTTTAATTTTTTTTTTTTTTTCTTTATTTAGTAGGGACGGTCCAATGTTAGAATCCTCGGACCAATTGTTCTCTTTTTTTAAGAAAAACAATGGTCAGAGGTCCCCATCCTCAAGCCGCTCGTTAGTTTTTGAAAGAAATATTGGTCGGAGCTTAGAATCCTCAGACCGATCGTCTTTTTTTTTTTTCTAAAAAAATAGCGGTCCAAGGCTCCATCCTCGGACCGCCCCAACTAAAAACTATTAATTAAAATGTGGTCCGACATCCTCAAACTGAGGAGTAATTTACCAAAACAAGGAAAAAAAAAGTCTTACTGATCGACCTTTAATGTAATATATGTATATTGTATATTTCCTGCTTATATAGGAGGTCTATATAATTTGCTCTCATGATCTAAGAATGAGTCATCATCCTTTAAGTTATGAGAAATAATTTTTTGCGTTTGATGGAGCATGCCATCATGTACTCCTTAGAGTAAAATCCAATCTAAGAGAATTTTTTCAATCCCAAATTGTGGGGATGTAACTTTTTGAAACTATTGACCCGCCTCAAATAAATAAATTGTACTCTCTATTTTCTTGAAGACAATATCCTAGGAACAAGGATCGTGCAAATTTTAATAGTAATATCTAAGTGTTAAAATATTAAAAATTAAATAAAAAATATAAGCATCTAATAATTCCATAATGGATGAAGTTTCTACAAGAAACAAGCCAACCACTTCTCTACGAAAAATAAGCCTCTCAATTTTCTGGAGTCCAAAAGAGGTAGCATCACAATGTTTATGTCTAAATGAAGCTTTATCCTCTCTAAGAGGAAATTGCATCTTATACACAGGAGGCTTTAACTCCCTCTCTCACCAGAGGAACCACCATTCGCATATGGTAACCCAACTATGGCACACAAAAATTGTCTACATTTTTATCTTATATATATAAGATTAGGAGTCCATACTAAATAAGAAACTTCCTATTGATATTATATATATCTCAATAGACCAAGAAATATATCCATCCAAGAGTCATAATCTTTTTAGAATTATATTTCCCTTAGGAAACTTATAAAATATCAATCTCAATCCCGCATAATATAGGAATATCGCAATTCTCAATATCAATCACAATCCCACAAAATATGAAAATATCTAAATCCTACAAAATATAAGAATATCTCAATGTTGCTGATTTTGGATAACACCAAACCCAACAATCTCCACCTTGATATTAAAATCACTTGCTCACCATGCCAACATCAATTGGATAGCTTCATGGTTTCTTCATCTTTTGCCAAATAAATTTTTTCCTCACTCTTAATAAAGCTTGCTATCAAATTTCTCGACCTCGAACTTTGCATTTAAAACCTTTATGGCCATACTGAAAAATCCAAAACCTAACTCAGATACCACTTGTTGTGCTCTGATACCACTTGTTGTGCACGCGGAAGCAAGAAACCTAATGGGTCAATATTTGACAAATGAATTATGAGAAATAAAGTATGAAACACATACCATATGAACACAAAGGATTTACGTGGTTCACCCCAAAAGGGCAATATCCACGAGCAAGACAAATCGAAATCCACTATACCAAAGAAAGTTACATCCAAGATTTTGGAAAAAACCTCGATAAAAATCTAAGTCGAGCTAACCCTGTTAAATCACTCTTCCTTTTTTCTCTTTACTTCTGGCAACCGTTAGCAACAACACTAGATAAAGATGCGATAGCAACGAGAAACTTACTTTCTATTTAACTAAAAGGACTACAACTCAAAATATTTATGAAAACCGCTTCTCTGTAAGAAACAAACAAGCCTCTCAATCTTCAGAAGTCTAAAAGACCCACCATCACAATGTTTCTGTCAAAAGAAAGTTTTATTCTCTCTAAGGGAAAATTGTATCTTATGCATAAGAGGCTCTAGCTCCCTCTCTCTCTAGAAGAACCACTATCCCTATATAGTGACCCAAATAGGGCACACAAAAATTTTATGCAGTTTCATCCTATATATATATAATTAGGAGTCCATACAAAATAAAAAACTTCCTATATATAGAGAGAGGAACTACTATTCCCATATGATGACCCAAATAAGGAACACAGAAATTCTATGCAGTTTCATCCCATATATATAAGATTAGGAGTCCATACAAAATAGGAAACTTCATATATATATATATATATATATATATATCTCAAAAGACCAAGAGATACTTTCATCCCAGAGTACCAATCCTTTTGGATTTCTATTTCCATTAGAAAACTTATCAAATATCAATCTCAATCCCACATGCGAATATCTCAATCCTCAATATCAATATCAATCTCAATCCCATGAAATACGGGAATTTTGTTTGAAATAAAATTAAACATTAAAAAAAAAATACAAAAAATCTAGAAAATATGACAATTATGTTTGAAGTAAAATTAAATAAACAAACCCCTAAATGAGGTTAAAAAAGTAGTGAAAAATAAATTTTGAAAATTTAATTTGTGACCATAGGTATTTTAAAAATAATTTGAAATGAAAGAACAATATTAAAATAAGTATTTATCGCTAAAATACTTTCCAATGATTGCAAAAATGTTAGAAAAAAAAAAAAAAAACAAAAATATTAATTTTTATAATTTTTTTAGATTATTTTTTTTAAATCCCCAGCTTGCCACTAAAATCAGGTCGACCTATAGGTGGTTCCTGGTAACAGGCCGGGTCCGGGTAGCTCAAGCCGGCCCTTTTCAGGTCGATCTGTCTCATTTATTTGGAACAAATTCCCTCACCTCCTCAAATGTAGCGTAATGTATGTCGATTTCTCTTTATTTTTAAGTGTCTCTCGTATTAATTTGAAGATAAATTCATATACCAATAAAACAAAAGAGGTTACTTCAATACCAAGTAAAGTTGTCATATAATGCTTTGAGTAATTTAGATACCGGGAAAAGATGAGATTAGCCTACTAGCTCATATGAGCATATGAGCCCAACGTTCCAGATTGATTATGGACTGATCTGACTATCACAGATATCCAGTAGTATTTAAATTTTATTTATTTTTCTACAAATCCAAATCACTTAAAATTTTAGAATTCTGTTTATAGAAAATAGATGAATCTTCGAAAAATATCGAAAAAATATTTTACATGAAATAAATTGACCAAAATACCCCAAAAAAATTTTGGGGAGTATTTTTGGTTATTTAGTTTTCACGAATAATGTTTTTTATATTTTTATTACGTTCACCTTGATGAAAAAAATACACATATAAAATTTCAAATGATTTGGATATGTTGAAAATAAAATAAAATTCAAGCGCTACCTGACATTAGTGATCATCAGATTGGCCCAGATTCAATCTGAGGCGTTGGGCTCATATGTTCATTTGAGCTAGTGGACTAATCCCACCATTTCCCTTACATACAGACCCTAAAAAAATACGGAAAATATGAAATGCTCTTATAGTCGAAAATTATAAAGAAGGATGGTCAACTCGTGATTTTTTTTTCCTTAAATTGCCCTTATATTTGAAGATGGCGTCCTCAAACCAAATTTGAATTGTTTTTTTATAGTTTTTTTTTCAAACCGAATTCTCCTTTCTGTTTGTAAAATTGTTTTTTACAGGCGGTTTGAGGTTAGAATCCTCATACCAATTTTTCTCTTCGATCTACTTGGGTTTGTGTGGTCTTTTAGGCTCAGAATCAAGGTTTTTAGGAGTTCCCTTAGCCCGAATCTCGAAAGGGGTATCTACAAAGAGGCAAGGCCTCTCTTAGAGACAAAAACGCTTCCCACGGAAAGAAACCCCACATATATGCTTCCTCAAGGTACAAAGGCTAATTTCTTGTAGAGAAGCGATTGCCATGAAGATTTTAGGTTGTTTCTACCTTAGAGAGTGAAAGTCTCGATTGCTTTCAAGGTTCTCTTTCTAGACAGTGGTTTAGCTATGAAATGATGGTCTCTTCTTAGATAGTGGTTTAATTATGAAATAGATGTAAGAGGTCAACGATGGTGCAGATCTGAAGGTTGGGTCTAAAAGGGTTTACGCAACTAGGTTTTATCAAGTGTTATAGAGGCAACTCTTTGTCCAAAAATGTATAATGTATATTTCCTTTGTATATGGGATTTTAATTTGTCGTGCCTATTGATATAGCCATCTTGGGTGAACCACATAAATATTTGTTCTCTTGTGGTTTGTGTGTTTCATATTTTATTTCTCGTATATGGCTCGTACTCTCTCCTACTTTGTTTCTAGCTAGAGAAATACATAATCTAGGTTGAATCCAATTCTTGGGATTCCTGTGTCTGCATCTAGAACGGTTCTTAAATCCTAACAAGTGGTATCAGTGCACATGGTTTAGTATATGGTTGGTGTTTGTAAATTCGGTTGAAGTAATGCACATGGAAAAATATGCAGAGTATTTTATTTGAGGTGAAGAAATATGATGGCAAGCACAAATTTTCAGCAAGAATGATGAATAAGCTTATGTGGCAAAAGATGACAAATTCATAAAGCTATCCATTGGATGTTAGCATGGTGAGCAAATGATTTTTATATCAAGCTGAAGATTGTGGGATATGGTGATTATCCAAAATCACCTACATGAAGAAATCCCACACTATGTGGGATTGAGATTGATTTTGATATTGATAATTTCCTAAAGGAAATAGAAATCCAAACGATTATAACTCTGGGATGTATCTCTTGGTTCTTGAGATATATGTAACACCTATAAGAAGTTTGCTATTTGATGTTGATTCCTAACCTTATATATATGATATGAAAGTGCAAAGAATTTGTGTGCTCTATTTGGGCCTCCTGAGCATGAGAGTGTTTACGCTCCGATTTGTGCCGATCTTTGGGATGAGATCTATACAAATCTTTGCAAAACTGAGTTATTTTTATAAAGGTAGAGAGTGTAAGGGTTATTTGAATTTTCGGCTCAAAAAAATCTCATATCTATACAAATCCAATCTTTTTCTGCGTCCACTGGCAGCACTAGCCCCAAATTTGTATTTTGACCTAAAAAAGAAATGCTTCTAAATTTAATTAAATCTAATAATAAATTAATTTTCAGAAAAATAAAATAATGTAAAGAATTAAATGAAGAAAAAAAAATGAAATTAAGAAAAGAACGATATAATTACCTCAACAGATCCGAAACCCAGGGTTTCGGGCATGGATCAGGCTGCATTTCCTATTTGCACCACCATCTCCTTTTTTGGATGCCTTTGCTTGCTAGAATTGGTAGATCTACGGTTATTTGGCCGAGATCTAGGTTTTTTAAGGCATGGGAAAAAACTATGAATTTTAAGTAGTATAGCAAGGCTTTTCTTGGGATTTCTTAGGATTGGAAACGAATTTCCCTTAGTTTTCTAAATGTTTTCAAATCTCCAAAGGCTAAATATGAATTTTCAGACTTTTTGTGATTCTTTACTATTTTTTGTAATTTTTTCGGATTTTTCCAACATTTGGTTAATTTTGGGTTATTTTATTATTTCGAGAATATCTAAGGGATTTCTTGATCTCTTTTATCAAATCCCTTTTTTCGTTATCGAGGGGGTATTTGTAGGTCTTAATTGAATTTTTTTTTTTATGCTTTTTTAGGAATTGTTTTGGATTTATCTTGAGTTTATTCCTTATGTAATTAAAAGAAGGGCCTTTACTGTGTCATAAAATGCCTTTATTGCATCATCAAATGCCATTACTGCATCATCATACCATATCTAGACCTGCGTAGCCATGTCATAGCCTTGCCCGCAGCTCGATACTTGGGTATCACAGGGACTAAGTTATCATTTATTAGATATTTTTATCTGTTGATCTGATTCTGGCAAATCTTAGACCGTTGGAAAGCTCTCGGGCTCTACTTCAAATTGGGATAGGTTCTAGGCAGTTTTGGAGAAATTATATACTCCTCCAAGAGCGCATTGATACGCTTAATCTGACAATCAGTTTGTGGAAGAAAGCTTGTGGAGAAGTCTCACTCTAAGCCAAGCATTTTGAATAACTCCATCCAAAACTTTCCAGTAAATCGCGGATCTCGATCTCTCGCAATGCTTTCTGGGATGCCCCAATACTTGACCACGTTCTTGATGCCCCCAATACTTGACCACCATTTAGGATAAAATTTGGACGCATGCCTTAATATGATTATTTAAGGTTGCAACCTTATGCAAACCACACCCTATAAATAGAAGAAATCGTGGGTGAAATACGTAGTAAGGGAAAAGAGCATTTTGTAAAATAAAAAGATCAAATTTGTAGAAAGAACAAAGAAAAACACAATTCACTTGCTAAAGGTCCCAAATTTTTAAATTTGTGGGGGTACGAGGGACTTTTGTGAACTCAAGAGGCTAATATGGAGGGAAGTTTCAAGGAAGGGGGTAAAGGTCATTTTTCCTAATGCTTACATCTAACAACAACTTACAATACATATACTCCCCGCACAATGCAACACTTGCACACACGTTCCACTTGGAACCATACTACGCATTACATATCGACCACTCCCTGCAATTACTGAATAAGAGTCCTCACGACACACCTCACTACATCTCTCACCCTTCGATGGAGGACAAAATTAAATTTATTTTTTCAACTTTAAAGGATTTATATTATAGTTTTAGGTTTAGGGTTTATTTATTGAGATTTTGTTTTTCTAGAGATTCTAGAGTTTTTATTTTGTCTATTTACTTCATAAGTACTACTCACTAGTATTGTTCATGGATTACTGCTTATAGGGATAAAACTGTATTTACGAATTTTAAGTTAAGTAGGAATACATGATTAATGTATTATTTGTTTGGACAACTTTTATACTTGAAACATTAAATTATAATATATAAGAGTTTTATGGTGGTCAATTCCACATAACTTTTAGAATTTTCAAGAGATAAAAGCTTATACTTTTTGGAACTGTAGCTTGGGGTATGGAGAATAAACCCAAGATTTCTTTGAATTACTTGACTTTTCACATTCGCGCTCCACTTGTGGAGTGATCGAAGACTTAGACGTCGGTTGTATCACATTAGTTTTCGATTTGAAAGACAAAATTTCTTATTTTGACGCAAATTGCATAGAAATTCAGCAAGTTGTAGATTATGATTCGCCACGAATCTTTGATATCGGTTCAGACGAACAAGAAGATCTCTTAGAAGATCAGACCTATGATAAGGATCAAGATGTTGATTAAGAATTTTTCGAAGAGGGTGAAGAATATGGAAAGAAGGTTGCAGAAGGAATGATAAAAAACATGGCCTTTGAATATCTCATGAATACCGAAGAGATAGAGCATTCAATAAATTTAGGGCATTGGAATCAAAGAGGCAAAGAGGAAGTGTAGTTGACTCAATCACAAATTATGGCCCTAATTTTAAAAAGTGATGAAATAGATGTCGAGAAAACCTCTAAAGACAAAAAAAATGAGGGTTGTAGTTTTCGACATTATTTTTAATAAGATGTTTATAGATAGCCATATCTGATAAATTTGCAATGATTCCTCAATAAACATATCAAGTACTATTTTTTTAGAAATTACTTTTATTAAAAATAGTTTTTAAACCAATAAAGAAGATAAACAATGAAGAAGGCAATTTTTTCTTCTTAGAAAATTTTAGAATTCAAGGTGACATTTTCTCTTACTAGAGGAGAATGATGGAGGGCAAAATTATACTTATTTTTAAATACAGTCGAATTTTAAAGGATGAATATATTGATTTTAGTTTTAGGATTTATTTTTACGATTTCATATTTTTTTTAGGATTCTAGGGTTTCTTGTTTTATCTTTATTTATTATTCACATGTACTGTTCATGGTAGTATTTACATTTCCTATTCACCCATTGTTGTTTAGGGTGCTATTCAAGTGGTATTTTTTGAAGTATTTTTTAAATTTTAATGTTATTTAAGAGTGTTTTAGAGTCCTAAATGCTTCAGAAGGACTTGTGGTTGAAACCACAACACCAAAATAACTACAAGTAAATTCTAAAACCCTAAAACATCTAATCATGATCTTCTTCCCTAATCATGATTCTAAAACATCTAATCATGATCTTCTTCCCTAATCTTTTCATTAACCCTAAAACCTCATCATTGTGTCACGTTTGTAATGAAAATAAACTTCTAATCACGAATTAACAACCATGCCCTTTGTGAAAATGAAACAACCATGCCCTTTGTGAAAATAATAATAATAATAACAATTTCTTCCTGTTTATTTTTTTAAGAAAGGCCAACTCTCTACCTACTGAACAAAAAAGTCTATCTTAACACTCAATTTGATATGCAACTTCCTTGGGCCATAACTTTCAGCTCCTATATCATAATTACTATTCTTAGCCCTTCACCGAAATGGTAGACTTATCTTTGCATAAATGGTTAATGTCGATGCCTGCTTTTCAGGTTTTTCTGATGGATTTCTTGAAAACACCACCAAATGCAAGAACTCTGGCTCTAGAAATTTATAGGAAAGGATCGGCTGCATCAATTGCATTTGGATTGAGCATACTCCCAAGACACTTCGTTGGGGCAATCATGTAAGGATCTTTGTTTTTGAAATGGCCGGTGGTTGAAATGGCGCCCTTGGCATTATCTGACTTTAATGGAGTGAATATATTCCTGACTTTAATCCAACAATGCTCCATAGTGTCTTCATTTAGTACCATGGCCAGATAAACAGAATGAACACCCTTAGGGGATGATTTCAAAACATTAGTCAGTTCGGGTATCCTACGCTAGTTTGTAGAGAATTTGTTCTTGTTAATGGAAATATTTGTGAGAATTTCAATACCTATTTTCTGTTATGTTTTGGTTGCTTGCCACTGCAGCAGTTCGTTCTCTTAAGTGAAAAACATGTCACAATACACCGGCATATGTGAGACTCTCTGCATCAATCAGTTTACTGGGGAAACCATAAAATCACAAAATCTGGATCACATACCGATTATCCATCTCTCAGATCGAATGCTTGTAAAGCTTGCACCTTCTGTCTTCTCTCTCATGAAATATGATCAGAAAGCATAGTGATGTGTACAACCTAATGGTAGACTTTGATAACAAGAACCTAAGCTTAGTGATTAGTCAGTCAAAACTTTCGTAATATGTTTTCCGATTATTACTATAATCAAATAGGTACGAGAGCGTTGTTATTGATAAATACCTCTATAAGTTCCATGTTTTAAGGCACTAGTCTCTTTTCTCACCTTGGAAACTACATGAATTGGCGCATTCAAAAAACTGCACTTCTAAGATAACATGTTGTGTGGGAAGTTGTACAAAGGGGTCCAATGATCCCAAAACCACAGAGGATGACACTGCACTAATAGATAATCAGAATAATGCCCTAAAAACTCAAGCAGATGAGACAACAGAAGCCACTTTGGAAACATTGTCTCCGCCATAATAGTTAAATAGGGGAGGGGAACTTTACATAATGTACTCAAAGGAGTGGACAAAACGAAGAAGGTCCAACAACAAACTTTGGACCTGAGTTTGAAATACTTCATATGATTGATTCCGAATGAATTTCCAATTATTTATCAATGGTCATTGCTCTATCAATCAATAGAGAAGAAATGATGAAAGGCATTGATGATGTTCTTCTTGTGGAGAAGATATTGACTTCGCTACCTCCAAAATTTGAGCATATAGATGTTGCAACAGAAGAAAGCAATGATCTATATGGCTTCGTAGCGACAGAAGAAAGCAAAGATCTATATGGCTATGGTAATTAATCAATTTTTGGGATCCGGACAAGATAGAGCAAAGAATGCTTAGAAAGCCAAACTATCACATTAAACACGTGATAGAAATACAGTAAGGATAAAAGTAAAGGAGGATTCAGAGGAAGAAGACAGAGGTCACAATCAAGCAAATCAAGGTAAACAATGGCCAAACATTTCTAAAACCAAAATTGCAAGAGGAGACATGAAGTAGGCAGCTCATTAATCCAAAAGGTAGGAAATTCCTACATTCGCTTTTTAATTGTAAAAAATCAGAGCATTATAATTCCCAATATAGATTTAATAATGCAAATGGAGGAGATCAAGTACAGTACGCACAAGGAGGTGACTATGAGGTCAACAATCCCTGGTTCAATGAAAGTGGTACAAGCAATCACATGCATGGAAAGAGAGAGATATTCATAGAATGAGATGAATAGGTGGTGCATGGTAACTTTCTGTGACTTTTCCAAGATTTTCATAAAAGGGGAGGGTAAAATACTAAAATGCACAAAGAATGAAAAGCATAATTCATTTCTATTGTCTATTTTGTGTCAAAAATGAGAAAACAATATTTCAAGATTGAGCCAACTCTAATCAAAAGGTTATGATATTCACTTGGAAGATTTAGCCGTCATCATAAATGACAAAAATGAGAACTTGGTAAAAAAAAGATTGTAAGCCTAAAAATAGAATTCTCTCTAAATGTTCATTTATTTTTATGTAATATCTTAGTGCATCATTCAAAGAAAAGCCCTGTTTCTGGCACTTAAGATTTGGACACCAAAATTCTAATGGGTTGGGATGTTGGATGAAGAAGAAATGATAAAATAGCTGCCACTAATGAACCATCTAAATCAAATTCGTGAGGGACGTGTTCATGGAAATCATCACTGTGAACGACTTCCAGGGGGACATTCATAAATGTCTACATCATCCATGCAGATCGTCAATGCGGATTGTTGTAGACTAATCATCCAACTTCTTTTGGAAAGAACAAATACAAGCTCCCTTGCATCGATGATTTCAACCAGAAAATTTTGGTTTATTTTTTGAGCAAAAGATTGGAATTTTTTAAAATTTTTTAAACTCTAATACATTTGTTGCAGACCAAAGTTTTTATTCTATCAAAGGTTTGTGAAAAATTCATGGATGGTGAATTTTCTCAAACCTTTTGAATGTTTTTCTGAATAAAAAGTAAATCATCATTATTTGACAACACCGTACAAGAACGAAAAGTTGCCAAAAGAAAAAGTCTAACGATTCCAAATATGGCTAAAAGTATGGCGAAGTGTAAATGCATGCCATCGGAGTTTTGGGTTAGGGTTGTGGCATGTGCAATTTATAATAGGTGTGCCATTAAAAGTATTCAATTTATGCAACACAAGAGGCTTGGGCTTATGCCTGTTGTTCTACAACTAATGATGATTGGTAGTATTACATACTCACAACAAAATCAAGTTAGAGTTAAATTGGAGGATAGAAGCAAAATTACATTTTTATTGGTTATGATTGGAAATTAAAAGCTTGTAAATTATACAATCCAGAACATAGAAGAAGCCTCATGCGAGTGGACAAAAAAAGAGGAGAAAGATGACTTGACAATTGAGTTAGGTGGAAATGGCAAAGTTCATGATGAGATACAAGAACCAAATGTTCCACCCTCATTTTTTCAACATGTATCAAGCTCATTCCCTTCTTCCATGGATGGAAGTTCAAATGAAAGCCACCTAAGATGAGAGTGAGTGATACTCACATTTCAAACTGAGAATAATAATAATAAAAAACAAATTATTTTGTTTCTTTGTTGATTGTGATCTATAGATTTTTATGAGGCAGGTCATGATAAAAGGTGGAGGAAAGCGAAGATAAGGATGTTTAAGCTATTCAGATAAGTGATACATGGTAGCTCACATCACTTCCAAATGATGAAAGAGCAATTGGAGTAAAATGGGAAGTAGCATGTTAAATAGATAGATTGTTCACCAAGGATTACATGCAAGGAGCTGTGAGACTTATTGTTGTTATTAGAATGTATACTATTTGGCTAATTATTGCCTTGGCTACTCAAAAGAAATGAAATATTTTTCAAGTGAATGTCCAAAACCTCTTTTCTAATGTTTCTCATGAAAAAAAAGGTTTATATTCAGCAATCAACATTAAATACTAATAAAAAAAAATTATAAATTAATAAAGAATTATAGGAGTTTAAACAAGCACCTAGAGCATGAAATGCAAGAATTGATAGATACTTCCATGAAAATGGCTTCTAACATTCCCTCAGCTTCATACTTGAAGATGAATGCCAATGGTGACGTTTTGACAGTTAGTCGTACATGTTGATGATTTTCATCTTAGGGGAAATATTCCATGCATGATTGTTGAGTATAAGTAATCCATGATTAATAAAATTGATAATTGGACTTGTGAATTGTGTTCTTGGAATTGAAGTGAAGCAAAGTGATTCTGGGATTTTTGTTTGTTAAAGTAGACATGAAAGGTAAATTTTTTAATAAGATTTATTATTGACTATTGCTATTCAGAGTAAAATGAGTGGAAGAGTAAAATGAGTGGAAGATATGATGACTGCTATTGTAAAGGATTGGCTGAAAGTTTGCATTATCTGACAGGCACCTAACCAAATGTATTATATAGAGTTGTTTTGATAAGTTGGTACATGAGAGCTCTTAATCAAAACTCATATGAAGGCAGCGAAATGAATTGTTGATTATCTAAAATGTGTGTTGCATTACATACTATTCTATTCTCATTCAAATGAATACAAACTTATTGGTTGTAGTGAAAGTGATTGGGCATGATGATTTGGATTATTGAAAGAAAACTATGGGTTATTTATTTCATACGAGCTATGTCACTTAATGCTCAAAGTAGTGCAGGATGAAAAATCAAATGCTTACAAGCTTTACAAACAGAAAAAGGGAAAGTTGACTATAAGTAGAGATGTTGAGTTCAATGACGAAGTCTAATTGGATTGTAATGAGAATAAAAAGTCAAATGACATAGCAATTGAGTTGGGAGGAAGTAAACAAGTCAAAGAAGAAATAAATGCTTAAAAGACTCCACAAATTTCTCATACTTCTTTGGGAAATGATTCAAGTGAAAAGCCATTCGATACAAGAAATTTGACTGATTTTTATGCTCAAACTGAAAATATTAACAATGAGCACAATTCAGTTGGTTTCATTGGTGATTGAAGGCTGTTGGTTTTGATGGAGCAATTCACAGTCTGTGATCGAACGTGGAGGAGAGCGATGGATGAAGGGATTCAAGTTATTGAGAAAAATGGCACAAAGGAGCTCACATCACTGCCAAATGGTCAAAGCGCAATAAGGTTGAAATGGGTACACAACAAACAGGAATAAAAAGGGTTTAGTAGAAATATATCATGCACGCTTGGTTCCCGAAGTTTGTAAGGGAAGAATCACGATCGACTACCAAGAGGTATTTGCTCGTATTACTGTACCTTATCAAAAGAAACGGAAATTTTTTAAAATAGATGTCGAATTTGCACATTTAAATGGCCATCTTCAAGAAGCGGTTTTTATTGAACAACCTTCAGGTGATGTTCCGAAGGCGCATAATAACAAACTTAATAAATTAAGAAGTTTTTGTGTGTCGGAAGATCAAGTCGATGAAATTCGAACACGGTCATTTTCTGTTACTCACGAATGCAACATGAAATGAAGGAAAATTTAGAAAAATGGGTTTAATTGGGGGGGCTTTTTTGGTGTAAGTACATATTTTTTGTTTTTGCATGCATGTCATGTATCATGGGTCAAAACAAGGTTAAAGAAGTTTGTATGAGAATTAAACGTGTGGTAGGGCCAATGTACATGAGTAGTACTTGGCGTTTGTAATAGAAATTTTTTCTAGAGATAGAATTATGATTTTTCTCACTCAATGAACATAGGTAGGAAACCAAAGTGGATTCTTTTGGGGTCTGACTTGCTTTAACATGATATTATCTCAAGAAGTTCCCATTTCCACTACGCATTTACTAAATCCATCCTTTGGAAATTGGAAATCCCGTAAGCCTTTGTTTTTTTTTTTTCTACTCCAGGATCAGAAGAACACACTCATGATTTCAAGTTGAAGTGGACTTCATGATTTTAAGTTTGAAGTCATAGTTATGCTTCAAAGGTGTCTCACTGGTAAAACATGTGTTACCATAGAGGACCCCCATGTCAGCAAGAGTGCAGGTGCATCTACAATCTACTCTAAATCAAGGAGGAAGTCACCTAACCGATTTGCTTTGATGAGCCAGGCATCGGCCCTTGTCAGAGTCTTGAGGACATATGCCATATTAAGTCAACCCGATAAAATGATTTAGGGTTCTGGCTCTCATCGAGTGGAGCACCCTAGATCCCTATAAATTTCTCATAGGACCCTAAATTCGCCCTGGTGATTATTACTCGCATGCAAACTTATGTGGCTCAACGACTTGTAAAATTCCTCCATTTAATGGGCCATGGATTAATCAACGCATCACCGCAATTGATGGAAATTTCAAAAGCAGGACACCAAAAGTATGAGGGCAAAAAAGTATCATCTCATCTGATTTTCATTTTGACCTATGTACTAATCCTAGTACCACCTGTTCTCTTCCAAATAAGCTGATATTGTTGCCACCAAGAAATAGTACCCTTTTTTGTTCTGTGCCAAAAAAATCAAGTCATTCATTCATCCAAGAGATCCTTAAATTCAAAATAGAGTTCCAGAGATGCCATCCAATCACAGTACTATTTGGGATTGACCGCTCATTCAATGTCCAGAACATTTACCTGTACCCGTTTCTTTGAACCTTCAAGGTCTCTAGCAAAGTAGTCCATGCTCCAAATAACTATGCCTTGGCCTACTTCTTAGGGCTGATCCGTGAGAAGTGGAGTCATCGGACTCCAACTCACTCATTGCACCATCGGAAACAACAACCAACTACTTGCACTCCATGACCCGTGTGCCCTTGATATTAGCTAAGGGAATTCCTAAGAACCCACAACCCTTAGTGGACTTAACAAAACCTAGAGAAGAACAAGCAGTTTTATATGCCTGAAAAAAAACCAAAAAAGAGAGAGGTAATTCACAAAATGCCATAGAGAAAGAGAGAGAAGTAACAGTCTTGGAAAGCATATTTGTGAGAACGGAATTGATGTCTCAAATGAACAATAGTTGTTCTCCACAAAATCAGGCCATATCATATGTTGAAGATCAGCATCTGTCCAATTATCTCATTAAATTTTTTTTTCTGATATTAATTTCTAAATATTTGCACACCTTAAAAGGAAACCCTATTACTTCATTTTGCACCATCAATTTTAAACTAGGGTTTTTTTCCCTTTTTTTTTTTTCTAATAAAAAAAGGAAATAGGGACTCATACCTTGGAGTCCCAATTAATAGCCTAGAAATGCTGCCACCACTGTGATCACAAGCAAGGCCACCACCACTGGCACCACCGCCACTACGGAGTCCTGGCTGCAAATAAAAATGACGAAAGCCATAATGAAGAGCACTATGCTAGAGTACATGCGGTGCTCAACGAGGTGAACGGTTTCATTTTTGCAGAGACCATATGTTATCAACTCGAGGGCTTGCCCGGAAAGGAGTATACATCCAAAGAGGAGGAGAAGGAAAGCAGCTTTGTGATTCTGGTTTTTTATGAGACAAGATAAACCTGCAGATGGAAAGGGCACAGTAAACAAGCCGATGGTTATAGCCCTCACATTCTCCACGCTCCTTTTAAGGTGTCCTCATCATCGACCATAGCCATAGTGTCTTTCAGGTTGATGATTGTGTGATTTGCAGCTACATGTGGCGATCCTGTTGCTACTATATTCAGAAGAGGAGAAGTTGAGGAAGGCGGAAAAACGGATGGAGACAATGGTGGTGCTAAGCTTGTGGCTACGCTATCATTTTCTTGATCAGGGTTTGTCTGTGTTTCATTAGGGTGTTCGGCCATTTGCTCTTCGCGATGAAAAGCGATTAGGATTTTCAACTTAGCTCTAGTTAGGGAGTGGGTTGGTGTGGTCTAGCATCCACTTCATGAAAAGGGGTCAGGGTCCACTGATTAAAAACCCTCATCACCATGCTTCCAAGAGTCGACTAATTCAAAACCCTAATCACCATGCTTCTAAGAGAGCGTAAGGTAGTCAAGCTGGTGGTGACTGAAAATGAGGTTTTTATTTTTTACTTCTCTCTCTCTCTCTCTCATTCTGTTAATTGTTTGTTTATCGAGTGTAAGCAAATAAAATGCCTTAAATCTCCCATTTGTGATAATGTTAAATACTAACTTAGTGTGGATTGGCCTTTCAATTGTTGTTAGACTTGGTATAACGATTAATGTATTGGTTTTCTTTCTCTCTTTCCTCGTTCTTTCTATGATCTCTCTCACTCACCCCCCAACAGTCTTCAATCTCTCATCTCTTTACCTCTCTTCCATCTCTCTAAACACTCTCCCCCCATACTCATCTTCTTTTCTCTTTTCAATCGCTATCTGATCTCTATCCCTCCCACAACCATATCTCTCTCTCTTCGATCTCTCGCTCTCTCCTCTTCGCTGTATCACTCTCTTGGAGGAGAATCTCCACCTACTCTTAAAGAGAAATAGAGTTGACATAGGGGACATGTTTCTTCCCCTTTTACTGAGAGATGGAGATAGAAAGACAGGTGGAGAGAGAGAAATTTTATCTTGACCAGATCTAAGTCCCTCTCTCATTCATTTACCTCATTGTTACTCTACCTTGATGATGTTGTGAGTTCCTAAATCTTCTGCTACTGTGAATTTATTTGTGAATAAGCCTCCACGAGCAGCCATAAACCGGTGTTCAAAACAACAAATCATGCCGAATAGTCGGTTTCGGCCTGATCCAATCAGTAGGACTGATTCCTATTAAATTGGCCGATTGGTGCACCGATTTTTACTAAAAAATGTAATTTCAGTAAAAATCTCAAAAGAATTGTAAAAAAAAGTTTAAAACTTACATGTACTATTTTTTAATATTGTCACATAAAATAAGCAAAAAAAAAAAAAAAAAACTTATCATCTTAATTAGGTTTCAAAGAAAATTTTAAAGCAGCTAAAGCAATACTTTTTTATTGAACTAGTAATTGAAGGAGATTGCATAATATTACACAAGTTTGATACCTACTGCTGAACTACCCAAGCAAAAAAAGGGATTGATCTATTCATTCAGCCAAAGAGAAGGTAGGACAACTTCAAAGCAATGCTTGAACTTTGGTTCTTATACTAGTAGAAATTGAATCGTACCAATAATTGAATTGATAAAATCAATCTCTTATTGACACAAGCTATTTTTGTGCATCACCATCAGTCATTGATATAACAATATTATCATCATCCCTAGCCATTAGACAATCAGCCAATGATATAACATTATTATCATCATCCCTAGCCACTAGACAAGAAATCAGCAGGCTAAGGGCATGATGCAATATTAAACATACTTTTTCTTTGACATTAAGGGTAGTTAAAGGTACTCCTCCTAGCCACCCAGCTTTAAATCTATTGGCTAAGGGTGACTATCTCCATATTGTACAAAGCATATGCTTTTATTATATATTTATTTAAGGAAAACATTTATATAAGGGTGGCACCCTAAACATTCAAATTAAGGTACACCCTAAAAATTCCGTAGAAAAGCTTGTTTCGATGCTAAAAAATCCTCAAATCGATATCTCGGCATGAGAAAAACTGGATTCTTATCTCGAAAATAATGTATCATATAATGCATTTTTTTTTACATTTAATTTTCAAGATTTTCAAGTGTTGTTAGATCTGCTTGATCTACATTATTTTTTAAGCTTCAAATTATATAATTAGATACAAAAATAAATTTTTAGGCCATCACAAAGATTTTTGATATTGAAACAACATCTTTCGACACTATTTGAACATGCGCCTTACTTCGATTGTTTAGGGCCTCAGCTGTATACAAACCACACCCCTTAAAGCCCATAAAGGAAAATGTTTATTTAAGGGTGAGGCGCTTAACAATTAAATTAAGGCGCACCTTAGAAATCCAATAGAAAGTATTATTTTGATACCTAAAAATCCTCAAATAGATGATTTCAACCTCAAAATATATGAACAAGAGGAAAAGAAAAAGAAAAAATATTCAACGGCATAGATCAACATTACACGAACTCAATGCTAGACAAAGTCATAGTCATGTATACATAATGGAAAAAGTTTATAAAGAGCTGAAGCTCCAAACAATCAAATTTGAGCCTATCTGAAAAATTTCACTGGAAGAGATTGTTTTGATGTCCAAATATCTTCAAATTGATCATCCCGACATCAAGATGCATGGACATGAGAAAACAATAGATTTAAAGTTTTGAAAATAGTTTATTTTGTAATGCATTTTTGGACAGTCAATTTTCAAGATTCTCAAGCTTCATATATCTATTGATCTAGACTATTCCCAAAGCTTTAGATTTTACAAATAATATGAAAATAAATTTTAAGGCAATCGCAAAGATTTCCAATAATGAAACCACATTTCTCGACACTGTTTGAAGGTAGGCTCTAATTTGATTGTTCAAAGCCTAGGCTCTATGCAAACAGCACCCATACATAATTATGAAGAATCGAACAGAGTATATATTTATACACAAATAGAATATGCAATAATTATGGAGTTGGAACCAAATATTTACCGTATTCGTGGCAATTCTTCATTTTGCAACCCATTCTACAGTTTACATAGTGGGCTATAATAAATGTTCGAGCTGAGCATATAAAAAAGCCACATCATTTTTGTATGGGTCACAGCTAAATCCACAAAGATGATTCCTATACAAGAATCCGAAACCACTTTGTTTAGAGTGATTTACGTACAGACGTTAAAATATTTCCCAAAATACACTCCATTATTGGTGAACTTACAAAGAAGATTAGTAATTTTTTTCAAAATTTGTCTCTTTGTCCAGTGACATCGTCCGAAGTTTTAGTTTTTTTTTATTGTAGCACACTACACTAAAGCTTGGGGCACCAATAAGGAAATAACTAAAGTCAAGAATTTAAAATTTGGACCAAGGATTCCATCCTCAAACCAAAGGACAAATTTGAAAAAACTAAAAAAAGGAAGATGGACCGACCTTATTTGTACTTTATGCCTATTAAGAGAGCATCTTGTAGAAAGGATGGAGGATGAGTTTGATGATAACCTCTTAATAACTTACGGGGAAGCTCACAGTAGTTACAATTACCCCTCACATCCCCACCATCATCTTGGTCTGCTTGGATCGTGCATGTATTGTCAATAATGCAGCGTTATATGCATGTTGCTTCATTATGGGGCGTTTGGTGCAGTAGGATAATGCAGAATGGATCAGCCAACATTGCACATTAAATCAGCCTTCTTGGCGATTTGTGGGGGAATACGAAAATAAGCTTTTGCCACTATCAGCAAAAGGGCCGTTGCACTTCACGCGGACCATCCAAACTGCCCTCAAAATTCTTCTTGTGGCATCGGCATGGATACGTTATTTCTGTATCTTTTCAAATTAACAATAAATTATTCAGCCACAGCTGACAGAGCTACCTTATTTCTGCATTTTGCAATTGTAATTATGCGTCCCTGTCTTAAATTTACAAAAACCAGCGGTTTGAATTGGGAGTTAATGAAGAAGATTATCAGCATTCAGGCCCATAACGGCTACGTCTCATTAACAACTCCTTTTTCTGATCCAGCCAGAGGCTTGCCCATTCGATCCGGATCAGGACGAGCAAACTATTGAAGAATGTAGTCTTTGTAGCAAAACACATTCGGAGCTAGCAAAACAGTTCGGTTCCGTCGGTTTGACTCCTGGCATCCATCAGCTGGTGAAGTGAGTGCTCCTGGGGTACATTTCCTTCAATTTCCCGCACAAGTACTCCCTTCGGGGTTTCAAAGATGATAAATCTTCCTTCCATTTCCTGTACAAATTATACCATTCATGTGTGCTTTCGCTCGAATACTAAACAGTGAAGAGCTTGATTCATGCCGCTCATTATGCGTGTGGTGGACATGTTCTTGGCACCACTTGACGACCTCTGAACCAAGTCAACAAGAGATAAACAAGCCAGCCTGCCATAGTTGATCAACTAGACATTAAACAAGAAACAAAACCGACAAAAGTAATTCATTACTGTTAGCAAATGAATCAAATGATTTTTATAATAGCAAAAAAACATGATAAGTATTGTGTTGATACTCTCTAAAAAGATTTCGGAACCATTTGAGCAATCTAAGAATTTAATAATTGGTATATTCATATATGACTTTTGACTATAAATAGTTCCATGTATTTTAAGAAGGGCATTCTTATCTTTTTAAAATCTCTCCTAATGCAATTTAAAAATTAGAAAGATCTTATTATTTTTGTAGCAAGCAATAGATTTTAAAAGAAATTTAAAATTACAATTATGCTCTTTCTCAGAGAAGACAATTCTAAAGATAGAATGTCGAAATCTGTATTCAATTCTGAAAACAGAACTTAATTTGAGGAACATGTACTTGACAAAAATTTAATAGAAAACATCTATGTAATGCCTAGGCATTACAATAAAATGTAAAGCCGCAGCTTGAAACCATGCTGGAAAATAAATTTTTGGGGTCAGAAAAAACTCTTGAATTAATTACCCCGTTTTTGAGAACTACCTAGAAAAAATTGATTCCAAGAACAGAAAATTAGTATAACACATATTATATTAACCTAACCATTTAATTTCAAGTATACATATATCTTCCAGATTTACTCTTCTTTTTTGCTTCAAATCCCATAGTGAAGAATCATAAGCGTTTTGAAGTGCGGCCTTCTTTCGGTAAGGTAAAGCCTCGGCCTTTTGCACCCAAGCTAAATTCAACTAATTATGAATGGTTGAGTTTTAATTAGAGGTAAGCTCCAAATTTTTTTATGGAGCGAAGAGAAATGCATGATTCCGAAAACCTGAGTGGAAACATAGGAGGACTGTGTGCCTTATCATGGCTTAGGAAAAATTGATTTTTTTTTTTAATTTAATTGAACATTTAGAATCAAAGAATTCTTACAATGAGGAAAAGGAAAATAAAGTAAAAATATAATAAAATCGCCTACAAATTGCCTTTCTCAACCCCTTGTTTGGCAAGGTCATCTACTAAGCTCCACAAAAAAATATATAGTTGACTTCCTATTATTTATATAGAAAGTAAACAGTAACGATTTTAGCAATTTCACTTTAATTTACCCAAAAAAAAAAAACAACAAAAAACCAATTTCTATTTTATATTAATCCTAATCTCATTTAGGGCATTTGAAAACGGGCCAATTTCTATTTTATATTAATCCTTATCGCATGTAGGGCATTTGGAAATGGGCTCTCTCACAATTCCTTCCCCCCCCCCCCCTCCCACATGGTTGAAAATGATTACATTCCCTAATAGCTGTTGAAAATGATTACTATGAAAATGATTACATAGTTTTGGTCTAAACTATTTTTGCCTGCCTAAGGATAACCAGATGAATAATTCTTTGAGAAACAAAGGTGAATCACGCATTCCGAACCTCTAACTCTCAAACTTACCCTCTAAAATTTTAAAATGCTATGTATATTTTATTTTCTCGAAAAGAATTTTTTATATGGATTAAACTAATTTTTCAAGATTTTATAGGTACAGAGAAACTTGAAATATACTAAATAGATTTTAAAATGGTTTTATTATTTTGATAATTCCTTTCAGGTTGTGGGGGCCCATTCGAGAGGGCAGCCCCCACATGGGAACCCTCCACCTCCCTTTCTCCCTCTCTCTATCTCTCTCTCTATCTCGATGGACTAAACTTGTTGACCAAGTCTTTTAAGGAGTGAGAATATGTATCTCCCGATTGAATTTGGTCATATGGAACCATATCTCTTGATTATGATAAGTTCAGGTATTGTTGATATGTATGATAGGTATAGGTATCCATCTGTCACTATTACTGACCCAATATTATATGAGTCTTTGTATTCTTTAACATTTAATATAAAAAGAGTTCTCTGCATATTATGAGATTCTATTATGGCATCAAAGCCATTGACTACTCAACCTCATATCTGAGGTTGTCGTGGCCTCCTTGCCCAGCCTGCTCAGCCTATCATATCTGATGTTATCATCGCCCCTTTCCCCAGCCTATCAGATTTGAGGTTTTTGTTGCCTCTTTGCCCACCTTATCTGATCTGTGGTTGTCGTAGCTTCCTTGCCCAGCCTATCTGTATCATAACCTCTTTGCCCGACAGATCTGCATTGAGGCACTAGGTTCGTTCATCTGAAACTTTCATATCGTCTCTTCTGCTGCTCAAACCCTACCTCCATTGCAATTTTCATTCTCGATAAGTTTTAAAATGCCCATTGCCTCATTTTGCATGAGAGAAAGTCACCTGGCTTGGTATCATAGTTTTGATATGATCCATCAACAAAATGTTTACTGCATAGTCCTTCACCTATCAATTTGCTTCACCAGCCCATACTGCTTTGCTTCCCTTTTGCTACACAGTATGCATCGTAGTTTGCATCAAGAATCATTGTTTGCATCAAGAAATCTTCTCTCACATTTTGCATCATGGTTTGCATCAAGAAATCATCTCCTAGAGAGAGAAAGTGCAATTTGTCACTTTCTTCCCAATTTGTCTACACCTACTGTAGTGAACACATCAACTACCTGTAGCTCAAAAGCTTTCTGGCGATGGAAAATCTTTTGGCGGAGTAGCTTCAGTCATGATGCATTGAGGAATTCATGCTTGGGTCAATCGTCCTCAAGCAGTTTGCTGTTATCGACAAGATCAGTAACCTCATCTTACACGGCCCTCCACACCATCAAGTTGAAGCGGCTGATTGCTGCCCTCCAAAAATCACTATTGAGAGACAGGGAGCTGGAGAGCATAGGGTGATGGAGAGGATATTTGTGTGTGGTAGATGCCAAGCTTTAGCTTGGATGGTGGACGCCATGTTTTAAAGGTTATTCCTAAGACTTTGTTACCTAGAGAAATATCATTGTTGCGGGTAAGGGATTTGTTGATAATTTATTTCTCAGCTTAACTACCATCGTTCTTTCGAGTTGTGCTTCGACTATCCGTATTTGGTTCTTATGTATTTGTTGTTGCTGTTATATTCAAAAGGTTTCCGAGGAACTTTGCGACGGCTACATAACGCTTTCATGTCGGGCGCTCCTCTGATACTGGACCCTTGTTGAGAGAGAGAGAGAGATCCGTAGTGCTTGAAAAAGAGAGAGATGTGTAATGTTGAGAGGGTGTAATTCTTGATAGGGAGAGATCCGTAGTGCCTGAAAAAGAGAGCGATGTATGATGCTAAGATTGAGTATATGAGAGAATGAGATAGAGAGAGAGAGAGAATGCGGCCATGTTGTACCGAGTAAATAATTAAGGATCCATGATGTGTTAAATGTTATCAAGTTTCTGAACTTCGAATCGTTTGAGTATGAGCTCATTGGTTTGCAAGATGGATGGGATTGGATCAAACAAACCCAAGCACTCTCTCTCTGTTCGTGTTTTTTTTTTTACAGGGACTTTGCCTTGTTTTATGGTATTTCTTTCTTAAAAAACATGCATTTGAATGAAAATCAAAAGAAAGAAAACACACATTATAATGGGTATTAAACACGTCAAGTTCAGTTGCATCGACATGAACCAAAATTGAAATTCTTATTTAGGCAATGACATAACCTCACTGTTGGGATCGATTGGTGGAAAGATATGTTGGGTTTATGTGGCCATTAAAGGCTTAAGTGATTGCAAAATAAAATGATATAGTGGAACATGAACTCAGTGGGAGTGTAGGCCATCGTGGACCATATTAAGCAAACGATGTTTGCTGATATTGATCTGTGTTTGACGATCTAGGCCAGTTGGTTAGGAAAAGGCCACCGTACTTAGGCATAAAAAACAAACCGAGAAAGGTTCTAATAAGTTAGCCCTTGATGAGGTCGAGGTATATTCCCGGATGAGTGAGTCAAGGGGCTGTGTGACTTTTGTGTGTGATGGTGGCCTACAAAGACGGGGGTCAAAGCCTCATTCATGTGTCATCACATGGCTTGCATATCGATAGATCGTTCAAGAAAACCATAATTCTGCCTTTCAGAGTGGAACGTATGCATGTACAAGAGATACTCCCGATGCGTCATAGAGTTGTGGTCGCATCAAGTCTGGGTCACCTTGACTTGTCTTTAAGGGAGGATCTGTAATCCATAGACTGTCATTGCGACCTCTTGACTCTTCGACCAGACTTTGGTAACCCACTAATGAGCCCCTGCTTGGACTATGGGTCATGAAAAACACTGGGTCGGTCTGATAAAACAAGTGTGGTTTGTAGTACACACTTGAAGGTGGAGTGCCCCATGATTGTTGATTCAATTTCTAAACCATATGGATCATTTTCCCATCAAATTAATTTAATTGTATTTGTTTTATGATAGAAATCGTTTTAGAATTATTATTTGAATTTTTATGAACTACTAGACATTTTATTTATACTTTTTGGATTTATAAAATTAAAGATATTTATTTTACAATAATTTAAATATTCAAATAAGGTTCTAAAATATTTTTATTAATTATATATATATACAAATATTATGGGGCCCATTGTGCACATGGGCCTGCTATATTTCTAGAAGGTGGGGTCCATGAGTGCCTCCCTTGGGTGGCACGCCCTACCCTTTATTCTCTTTCCTATTTTCCAGTGATATGGCATGTGGGCATATGGTTGGAAGATATTGACTTGATATATCCTTGAAATATTTTTTGGAAAGATTGAGTAGATTTGTCTTATTTTATAGTATGCACAATACTGTGATTAAATTTATTTTATCTAATTTCTATTGATGGGAAAATGGTTTAGAAAAGAGGGATAAAGGTTCATCCACCTTCCATAATATTGATGGCTCATTTATCAAATGCATGGTTCAGATCTCTCACCTCACAAGTCACCTTTGATTGATGGTTCATGTTAAATCTCACAAGAAGAAGCATGCTAAGAAAAACCTTAAGAAACCCTAATCTTGTTCAAGCCTATAAAACAAGAATTTGTCTCTACAAAAAATTGCTACACATTATCTTTCTATCTCTCTCTCTGTTAAAAAAACTTTTCTCCCTCTCTTAAGAAAGTTTCTCTCGCTCATGTTTGATCTCTCTCTCCCACATTGTGAAAATGTGCTGAGGGTTTAGGCTATAGAGTTTTTCTCTTTCCCTTCTCTCAACTATGGATTATGGCTAAGGGTTTTAGGGTTAGCAAAAAGAGAATCAGTCTCACGCAAACTAGGTTGTTAAGGGAATTCATTTAGGGTTTGAGTTTGTGATCAAAGGGGTTCATGTTCCATTGGTGTGGCTTGGCCTAAACATGCTTTCCCGGTTTGAGATTGAAGCAAGATAGTCGATCCCACGCCATCGGATGATGGAAACTTGGTGAGGGGTGTAATAAGCTCAGTTGAGGTAATCTCAAACACTCTTCTCTCTTAATTCTTGTAATCTTATCTTTTATTCTCAAGCATAGTACATAGTTATTTCAATGGCATTATGTTTTAATATTTTGATTCTATTGTTATGTTGATTTTATTTTGGAGTATATGTTGTTGTAATAAAACCACTTAAGTGATCTTTTGCTAAAACAAATGGGGTGAAATTAAAATATATATATATTATTATTCCCCAATAAAAGATCACATAGGTCTTTCTTTCAAAATCAACAAGGTTTTATAACATTGACAATAAATGTGCATTTGTATCAATATAAATTAGCAATGGAAAGTACAAAATATCCAAGTAAAAACATAGAATGAAAATCCAGTAATATTCAATCCACAGAGCACAAAGATTTTTCGTAGTTCAGTCATAAATCGTGATTTATATCTATGGGAAAATGGCATGAGACTTTACTTACTGATTTAGGAAGATTACAACTTGAAATAGAGCTAAAACCATCAATTTTTAGCAGCCCTTGCTCACTCTAAACAGGGTCCCAAAGACACCCAAAAATAGGTTCTCTTTGATACTTTCTCTCACTAAAACAGGGCACATGCACACCCACAATGGAGTTCAAGCCTTTTGCTCACTTTGTCTCTCTAAACTGTAGCATACTAAGCTCTCAAGAAAAAACCTAATTGCAGCCCAATATCTGTATCTTTTTCTCTCACTTTTTCTTTCTAAACAAAAGGGTTTTAATCCCTTTTGAAAGAGTACAGTTCAAACAACACCACAACCATTGAATTAGATACAATCCAATGGTCCAAAATAAAAGTGAGAAAAGTAAAATAAAACTCCCACATGTGTGATTTGTTTCCATACATGTAACACTCACTTCATCAAAAATAAGTGTTCACGGACTTGAAAGATCTATATCTTTTGTAGTTTTAGTTTTCATAATTGATTTTAGAAATTGATTTTAGAGTCATCATGAGATTTTTGTTACCCAAGGTGCTTTTCAGGTGAGGGTTCAAAGTTTGACTTTACTTTGTTTTCATAAAGCCTAGGCCCTATAGAAATTGCATCATTTATTGAGATACATCTATGAGATAAATTATTTAATATTTTACACATTTGTAACTATCGTAACTCAACAACATGTACTTTTCATGGGTATTTTAAATTTTAGGAAAAAATACTGGTAATTGTGGTTGATCTCTCATGGCTGATGCAATAAATTTCCATAACTTTTAGAGTTAATTTCGTATACCCCTATTATTTTTTGATGAAATTTCCCCTCGGTTCAAAGATGCCATCTTCGTACTGTACTTTAAATTTTTTTTTTTTTCTTTATTTAGTAGGGGCGGTTCAATGTTAGAATCCTCGGACCAATTGTTCTCGGTTGTTAGGAAAAAGAATGGTCAGAGGTCCTCATCCTCGAGCCGCTCGTTAGTGTTTGAAAAAAATATTGGTCGGAGCTTAGAATCCTCAGACCGAACGTCTTTTTTTCTTTTTCAGAAAAAATAGCGGTCCAAGGCTCCATCCTCGGACCGCCCCAACTAAAAACTATTAATTAAAATGTGGTCCGACATCCTTAAACTGAGGAGAAATTTAGCAAAACAAGGAAAAAAAAAGTCTCATTGACCGACCTTTAATGCAATATATGTATATTGTATATTTCCTGCTTATATAGGCGGTCTCCATAATTTGTTCTCAGTTTTATGGGGACGTACGTCAAGGAGCCAGATAAAGATATCTAGGAATAAGTCATCATCCTTTAAGTTATGAGAAATAATTTTTTGCGTTTGACGGAGCATGCCATCATGTACTCCTTCGAGTAAAACCCAATCTAAGAGAATTTTTACAATCCCAAATTGTGGGGATGTAACTTTTTGAAACTATTGACCTGCCTCAAATAAATAAATTGTACTCTCTATGTTCTTGAAGACAATATCCTAGGAACAAGGACGGTGAAGACAATATTCTAGGAACAAGGACCGTGCAAAATTTAATAGTAAGATTTAAGTGTTAAAATATTAAAAATTAAATAAAAAATATAAGATGCGAGAGCAACGAGAAACAAACAAGTCTCTCAATCTTCGGAAGTCTAAAAGACCTACCATCACAATACTTCTATTCAAAGAAAGTTTTATTCTCTCTAAGAGGAAATTGCATCTTATGCACAAGAGGCTCTAGCTCCCTCTCTCCCCAAAGGAACCACTAACCCCATATAGTGACCCAAATAGGGCACACAAAAATTCGATGCAGTTTCATCCCATATATATAAGATTAGGAGTCCATACAAACTAGGAAACTTCCTATATATAGAGAGAT
>NW_006497508.1:2209979-2248910 GCF_000471905.2 Amborella trichopoda
TATATATATATATATATATATATATATATATATATATATATCTCAAAAGACCAAGAGATATATTCATCCAAGAGTACCAATCATTTTGGATTTCTATTTCCATTAGAAAACTTATCAAATATCAATCTCAATCCCACAAGGGAATATCTCAATCCTCAATATCAATATCAATCTCAATCCCACGAAATATGGGAAGTTTGTTTGAAGTAAAATTAAACATTAAAAAAAAAATTACAAAAAATCTAGAAAATATGACAATTATGTTTGAAGTAAAATTAAATAAACAAACCCCTATATGAGGTTAAAAAAGTACTGAAAAAAAGATTTTGAAAATTTAATTTCTGACCGTAGGTATTTTAAAAATAATTTGAAAGGAAGGAACAATATTAAAATAAGTATTTATGGCTAAAATACTTTCCAATCATTGCAAAAATGTTAGAAAAAAAAAAAATATAAACAAACAAAAAAACAAAAATCTTAATTTTTATAATTTTTTTAGATTATTTTTTTTAAATCCCCAGCTTGCCACTAAAATCGGGTTGACCTATTGGTGGTTCTTGGTAGCAGGCCGGGTCCGGTAGTTCAGGCTGGCCCTTTTGCAGGTCGATCTATCCCATTTATTTTGAACAAAATCCCTCGCCTCCCTCAAATGTAGCATAATGTATGACGATGGTAGAGTAAATGGTAAAAACATGAACACCTTTTTTTTTTCTAAGCTTTTTCAAGTCTATTTATCTTTATTTTTAAGTGTCTCTCGTATTAATTTGAAGGTAAATTCATATACCAATAAAACAAAAGAGGTAACTTCAATACCAAGTAAAGTTGTCATATAAAGCTTTGAGTAATTTAGATACCAGGAAAAGAGGAGATTAGCCCACTAGTTCATATGAGCATAAAAGCCCAACGTCCCATATTGATTCTGGGCTGATCTGACAATCACAGATGTCTAGTAGTATTTAAATTTTATTTATTTTTCTATAAATCTAAATCACTTAAAATTTTAGACATATGTTTATAAAAAAAAGATGAATCTTCAAAAAATATCGAAAAAATATTTTATATGAAATAAATTCACCAAAATACTCGCAGAAAATTTTGGGGGGTATTTTGGTTATTTAGTTTTCACGAATAATTTTTTTTATATTTTTATTAGGTTCACCTTGATGAAAAGAACACACATATAAAATTTCAAGTGATTTGGATATGTTAAAAATAAAATAAAATTCAAGCGCTACCTGACATTTGTGATCGTCAGATCGGCCCAGATTCAATCAGAGTCGTTGGGCTAATTAGTTCATTTGAGCTCGCGGGCTAATCCCATCATTTCCCTTACATACAGATTATAAAAAAATAGGGAAAATATGAATGCTATTATAGTAAAAAATTATAAAGAAGGACGGTCAACTCGTGATTTTTTTTTCCTTAATTTGCCCGTATATTTGAAGATGGCATCCTCAAACCGAATTTGAATTGTTTTTTTATAGTTTTTTTTGTCAAACCGAATTTGCCTTTCTGTCTGTAAAATTGTTTTTTATAGGCGGTTTGAGGTTAAAATCCTCATACCGATTTTTCTCTTCTTTTTGAAAAAACCAACAGTCTGAAGATAGGGACCTTAGAAAGCTCTTGAGTGGAGCCCAATTTTATGACGGTCCAAGGTCTCCATCCTCAAACAACTCCTTATTTTATGAAAAAAAATAGCGATCTGATAATCGGAAACTGAAACAGCTATTGTCCTCCCAATATTAACCTATCACTTTATTTTAATGAGAATCAAATTTTTTTATTTTAATGAGAACATCAAATTCAAGCAACCATGCCAAAAGAATCAGCCTCTTACCGGCGCTTTGACTCACATATGAACATAAAACACATGGCAGTAATCAATTTATACGTTGAGACATCAGCATCTATCTTTTCAATGGATGGTGATTGGGATAGAGTGGTACCCACCATTGAGAACCTCGCAAGGAGTCCATCGATGTAATCACCCAATCAATAATCTGCTGGTTATTAAACATACTTTGCTTTCTTTACAGGCAAAAGATTAGGGAGGTTCATGTGGGGGTAAATTGTATATTTCATTAGTCAGCCTAAACACCATTGTCGAGTACTTTTGTAGTTGTGTGACACAAAACTAACAAATCATATTTATCCATCTCTAATAACAAATCAAGTAACCGAAAAAGGTCAAGAACAGTTCTCTTCAAATTTACCGCAAGGTAAATCTTTAGTTACGTGTGTCGCCTGTGGGACTAAGCATACAACTTAGTCCTGCAAAACCACCATATACAACACCCTTGTTTAATGTGATCCGTTAATGTTGGGGACACAGTAGCGCCGTGAGGTTCCCGTTCTTAGACTACTAATGTTTTTCAAAAATAAGAAGCCGTCCGAGGATGGGACCTTGGACCGTTCTTAAATTCAACTTTACTCAATCCAGGGGCAGTCCAAGGTTGTTATTCTCAAATCGCTGTTTTTTCTACAAAAATTGCGAAAGATCGATCCAAGGATTCTAACCTCGGACCGCTCTTACTAAAGAAAAAACAAAAAATAAAAAATTTAAATTTGATCCTAAGAAACCATCCAACCTCTGACTGAGGGGCAATTTTGAAAAGAAAATCATGGGGTGTCCGTTTATCATTCTTATTTCTTACTACAAAAGAAGCATTTTTGTATTTTCCCTATTCTTTTAGGGTCTGCCCATAAATTACTCTAAAACTTTTCTTGGAGAGCCAGAATAAGCAAGATCATTCCAATACCAAACAGAGCCTTCATCACTCGCATGGCTCGTTAGACTCTGCCACAAAAATGTTAAGAATGATCGCCGCTGTCCCGACCATGAAACACATTAACTAAATCATGATGAGGATTGTTGAGACAAAGGCGTTTTCAGTTTTGAATTGAAGCCAAGTAGCAAGGCCTATAGAAGAGGTTAGGGTTATGGCAAGCAACCCTGAAGCCTTATATGTTGGATTAGTATCCAAAAGAGCATCCATCAATTTTTTTACAAACTCGTTGTTCGGGTTGCTTATTTGCCAAAAAATGTACCATGCCACCGGGATATGGTTGTCTTTTGCTGAAATCTGGGAGCCATTTTCTACTTGCCAAAAAAATATACCATGATCTACTTGGGTTTGTATGGTCCTTTAAGCTCAGAATCAATATTTTTAGGAGTTCCTTTAGCCATAATTTCGAAAGGGTATCTACAAAGAGGCAAGGACTCTCTTAGAGAGACAAAAGCTTCCTACGGAAAGAAACGCCACACATATGCTTCCTAGAGGTACAATGGCTATTTCTTGTAGAGAAGCGATTCCCATAAAGATTTTGGGTTGTTTCTACCTTAGAGAGTGAAAGTCTCAATTGCTTTCAAGGTTCTCCTTCTAGATAGTGGTTTAGCTATGAAATGGAGACGGTCTCTTCTTAGACAGTAGTTTAACTATGAAATAGATGTAAGAGGTCAACAATGGTGCAGATCTATAGGTTGGGTCTAAAAGGGTTTACTCAACTAGGTTTTATCTAATGTTATAGAGGCAACTCTATGTCCAAAAATTTATAATGTATCTTTCCTTTGTATAATGGATTTTAATTTGTCGTTCCTATTGATATAGCCCTCTTGGGTGAACCACATAAATATTTGTTCTCTTGTGGTTTGTGTGTTTCATATTTTATTTCTCGTATATGGCTCGTACTCTCTCCTATTTTGTTTCTAGCTAGAGAAATACATAATCTTGGTTGAATCCAAGTCTTGGGATTCCTGTGTCCCCATCTAGAACGGTTCTTAAATCCTAACAAGGGGTATCAGTGCGCATGGTTTAATATATGGTTGGTGTTTGTGATTTCAGTTGAAGTAAAGGACATGGAAAAATATGCAGAGTATTCTATTTGAGGTGAAGAAATATGATGGCAAGCACAAATTTTCAGCAAGAATGATGAAAGAGCTTATGTGGCAAAAGATGAAAAATTCGTAAAGCTATCCATTTGACGCTAGCATGGTGAGCAAGTGATTTTTATATCAAGCTGGAGATTGTGGGATACAGTGATTATCCAAAATCACCCACATAAAGAATTCCCATACTTTGTGGGATTGAGATTGATTTTGATATTGATAATTTCCTAAAGAAAATAAAAATCCAAACGATTATAACTGTGGGATGTATCTCTTGGTTCTTGAGAAATATGTAATACCTATAAGAAGTTTTCTATTTGATGTTGATTCCTAACCTTATATATATGATATGAAAGTGCAAAGAATTTGTGTGCTCTATTTGGGACTTCTGTGCATGAGAGTGTTTACGCACCGATTTGCGCCGATCTTTGGGATGAGATCTACACAAATCTTAGCAAAACTGAGTTATTTTTATAAAGGTAGTGAGTGTAGGGTTGTTTGAATTATCAGCTCAAAAAAATCTCAGATCTATACTAATCCGGTCTTTTTCTGAGTCCACAGGAAACGCCAGCTCCAAATTTGTGTTTTGACCTGAAAAAGAAACGCTTCTAAATTTAATTAAATCTAATAATAAATTAATTGTCAGAAAAATAAAATAATGTAAAGAATTAAATGAAGAAAAGAAAATTAAATTAAGAAAAGAAAGATATACTCACCTCAACTGACCCGAAACCTGGGGTTTCGGGCAAGGATCAGGCCGCATTTCTTATTTGCGCCACCATCTTCTTTTTTGGATTCTTTTGCTTGCTGGAATTGGTAGATCTAAGGTTATTTGATCGAGATCTAGGTTTTTTAAGGCATGGGAAAAAACTTCGAAATTTAGGTAGTATAGCTAGGCTTTACTTAGGATTTCAAGGGATTGGAAACGAATTTCCCTTAGTTTTCTAAGGGTTTTCAAATCTCCAAAGGCTAAATATGAATTTTGAGATTTTTTGTGATTATCTAGTATTTTTTGTAATTTTTTTGGAAGTTTCCAATATTTGGTTGATTGGGTTATTTTCTTATTTCGAGAATATCTAAGGGATTTCTTGATATCTTTTCTCTGATCCCTTTTTTCGTTATCGAGGGGGTATTTGTAGGTCTTAATTGAATTTTTATTTTTTATTTTTTTAGGAATTTTTTTTTATTTATCTTGAAGTTTATCTTATGCTGGGGTGGTGCCTTTGAGTAGCTCGGGGGCCCATAGAAGAGGGTCTAGATTGCCTATGATCTACTAGGATTTGTGTGGTCATTTAAGCCCAAAATCAAGGTTTTTAGGAGTTCCTTAAGCCAGAATTTCAAGAGGGTGTCTACAAAGAGATAAGGCTTCTCTTAGAGAGAAGAGAGCTTTCTAAAGAAAGAAACGCAACAAATGTGCCTCCTATCAATTGAGAGATTGTTTTCTTGTAGAGAAGCGGTTCCCATGAAAATTTTGGGTAGTTTCCTCTTTAGAGATTGGAAGTCTCGATTGCTTTCAAGGTTTGCCTTCTTGACAGGGGTTTAGATAATGGACATGGTCTCTTCTTGAATAGTTGTTGACCTGTCGAATAGAGATGAGAATCGATGATGGTGCCGATCCGGAGACTGGGTCTAAAAAAGTTTACTCGACTAGGTTTTGTCGAGGGTTATAGACGTAACTCTATGTTCCAAAATCTGTAATGTAACTTTCATTTGTATAGTATATTTCAGATTCATGTGCCCATGGATGTAGCCCTCTTGCGTGAATTGCTTAAATCTTTGTGTTCTTCTAGTGTATGTTTCAAGTTCTATGTCTCGTATATGGCTCATGCCCTCTCGTAATTTGTTTCTAACTAGATAAGTACATGATCTTGGTGGAATCCAATTCTTGGGATTCCTATTTCCGCATCTAAGAGGATTCTTAATTCCTAACATGTTGTTGAATATTAATTTATCTTTTAGTGACTATGCTCATTCCTTCTCTCAAGAAGATTCAAGAGTGGCAGTTTAACTAAACCGATGTGGTGCTTGGTGAAAAGAGGTGTACAATGTGATGGGGTGCTTGGTGAAAAGAGGTGTACAATGTGATGGGTGCTTGGTGAAAAGAGGTGTACAATGTTAAGGGGTGCTTGGTGAAAAGAGGTGTACAATGTGATGGGCCATGAGGTCCTCCGTAGACCATATTTATAGGCGGTTAATTGAGTCTATAAATAGTAAGACATTATTGTGATGTAATGTGTGTGTTGAGATAGAAAGGGTGAGTTCAACATAAGTGAAAGATTGTGGTTGCTCTATTGTACTATGGTTGCTCTATTGTACTACAACCTTGTGTTCTATTCTAAAGCAATAGTGAAAGTGTTTATTAATTCAATCCAAGCTTCCTATATATTGTTTGAGTCGAAACTCTTTTATTTTATATTTTGTAACAAATTTCTATCAAACTGGTATCAGGACAAGTTTCGAAAAGAATGGCATTTTCAAGTATGATGTTCCAACCACAAGTTCCTTGTCTTACAAAAGAAAATTATGAAAAGTGGTGCATTCAGATGAAAGCACTACTTAGATCACATGATGCGTGAGATATTGTTGTAAAGGGATACAATGAACCAAAAACCCCATAAAAGGAAGAAAAAAAGACAAACAATCAGAAGGCTACCCTAAAAGAATCAAGGAGACTAGAGAAGAGAGCTCTGTTTTTAATCTATCAGAGCATTGACGAAAGCACCTTTGAAAAGGTTGCTTCCACCATCTCTGCAAACAAGCATGGAATATCTTACAAAATGTTTTCAAAGGAGAAGAAAAAGTGAAGAAAGTTCTTTTGCAGACACTAAGAGCCGAGTTCGAGATGCTTCACATGAAAGAGACAGAATTAATTTCAGAGTACTTCTCAAGAGTGTTGGCAATAGCAAACCAACTTAAGAGAAATTGAGAGGTGCTAGATGAGGTGCGTATCATGGAGAAAGTATTAAGATCTCTTACCCATAAATTTGAGCACATAGTTGTAGCAATAGAAGAAAGTCAAGACTTGTCTACTATGACTATCGATCAACTCGTGGGTTCCTTGCAAGCCCATGAACAAAGAATGATGAAGAAAACAAACACCCCTTTGGAACAAGTGCTCAAAACTAATCTCTCCCTAAAAGATGAAAGAGGAGAATTTAAAGGTAGGGGTCAAAGAGGACGTGGGACATTTAATAGAAGTGGAGTATGCTATGACAATTCCAATTTCAATGCCGGAAAAGGAAACAACCAGATGCTGCAATCCTCAAGAGGTCGAGGTGGTAGAAACTTTACTCAACAATTCAATCGTCAAAGATATGATAGATCTTCGATTTAATGCTTTAATTGCAAAACATTTGGCCATTACAGTTCTGAATGCAGATTTAAGAACTCCCAATAAAATGGAGAACAAGTGAATTTGTAGAAAAATCCAAAGTGGATCAACAACCAATCCTCCTGTTAGCATGTAAACAAGTAGAGAGTGAAAGTACCAACTCATGGTTTCTTGGCAGTGGTGCAAGCAACCAAATATACGGAAGAAAGGAAATGTTCGTGGAGTTGGATAAATCAGTGAATGGTAATATAACATTTCGTGATTTCTCAAAAGTTCTGGTCAAAGGAAAAGGTAAAATTTTAATTTGATTAAAAAAAATAAAAAAATAAAATACAAAAAAATACAAAAAAATATGCCAAAAGAATTTTGGGCTGAGGCGGTCTCTTGTGCTGTATATATTCTGAACAGGTGCCCCACCAAAAGTGTGCGATTTAGGATACCCCAAGAAGCTTGGAGTGGACATAAGCCTAATGTGGCACATTTAAGGGTATTTGGATGCATGGTATTCTCTCATGTCCCAAATCAAATGAGAACCAAATTATAGGACAAAAGTCAAAAATGTATTTTTATTGGCTATGATGAAAAATCAAAAGCTTACAAGCTTTATGATACTGAAAATAAGAAATTGATAATTAGTAGAGATGTGGAATTTAATGAAGAAGCTTCATGGAAATGGAATAAAAAGGAAAAGGAAAGTCATGTAAGAATTGAAATGAATGGAAGTGACAATGTTCAAGAGAGATCACAAGAAGAAAATACCCCACCCTCAACTCCTCAACAAGAGTCAAGTTCATCTATTTCTTCCATGGATGAAAGATCAAATGAAAGGCCACCAAGGACACGGAGTTTGAGTGAAATTTAAGCTCAAACAGAAAATACTAACAATGAGCACAATTTATTTTGTTTCTTTGTCGACTTCAAACCTGTAAGTTTCGACTATGCAGTTCGTGACAAAAGGTGGAAAAAAGCAATAGATGAGGAGATTCAAGCTATTGAGAAAAATGACACATGGAAACTTACAACACTTCCGAGGTGTGAAATGGGTTTATAAAGCAAAGAAGAATGAGAAAGGTAAAGTAGAAAGATACAAAGCAAGACTGATTGCCAAAGGATACAAGCAAAGAGCCGGGATTGACTACAAAGAGGTTTTTGCTCCTGTTGTTAGATTGGATACTATTAGATTAATTATTGGTCTGGCTGCTCAAAGAAAATGGAAAATTTTTCAAATGGATGTCATTGCTGCATTTTTAGATGGTCATCTTGAAGAAGAAGTTTATATTGAACAACCACTGGGTTACATTATAAAGGGGCAAGAAAATAAAGTTTATAAATTGAAAATGGCACTTTATGGTTTGAAACAAGCTCCAAGAGCCAGGAATTCAAGAATTGACAAATATTTTCAAGAAAGTGGATTTTATAAGTGCCCCTTTGACCAGCTCTATATTTGAAGATGAATGACACGCTCCAAGAGCCTGGAATTCAAGAATCGACAAATATTTTCAAGAAAGTGGATTTTATAAGTGCCCCTTTGACCATGCTCTATATTTGAAGATGAATGACAATGGTGGTCTATTGATAGCTTGCTTATATGTTGATGATTTAATTTTCACCGGAAATAACCTTAGCATGATTGGTGATTTTAAGCGATCTATGATTACTGAATTTGGGACAGATATTGGGCTTAGGAATTACTTTTTTGGAATTCAAGTTAAACAATGTGACGAAGGGATCTATATTTGCCAAAATAGATATGCAAAGGAAATTCTCAAAAATTTTAAATTGGAGAATTGAAATTCTGTAACTACTTCGGTAGAATGCAAGATAAATGGAAGATTTGATGATTCTAGAGTGGATGTCGCTTATTTAAAAGCTTGGTTGGAAGTTTGCATTATCTGACATGTACTACACCTGATATTTTGTATGGAGTGGGCCTAACAAGTTGGTATATGGAAGCTCCTAATAAACTGACTTGAAGGAAGCCAAAAGGATTCTCCGTTATCTAAAGGGCACATTGAATTATGGACTGCTCTATTCTCATTCAAAGGAACTCAAGATTATTGGTTATTATGATAGTGATTGGGGAGGTGACCTATATTATAGAAAAAGTACTACATGTTACGTATTTCATATTGGATCTACAACTTTTACTTGGTGTTCGAAGAAGCAACCAATTGTTACATTATCCACATGTGAAGCCGAATATGTAGGAGCATCATCATGTGTGTGTCATGCTATTTGATTGCGAAATGTGCTAAGGAATTTGAAGGTACCACAAGAAGGCCCTACAACGATCAAGGGCGACAACAAATCAGCAATAGCATTGGCCAAGAATCCAGTATTTTATGGAAGAAGCAAGCACATAGATATAAGATTCCATTCCATGCGAGAGCATGTGAAGAATAATGAAGTTGAGCTTGTGTTTTGCAAATCAGAAGAACAAGGTGCAAACATTTTGACAAAGCCACTAAAAATTGAAACATTTTGTTATTTAAGAATGTTACTTGGAATGAGGAGACAAGTTAAGAGGGGATGTTGAATATTAATTTGTCTTTTAGTGACTATGGTCTTTCCTTCTCTCTAGAAGATTCATAAGTGGCGGTTTAAATAAATCGATGTGGTGCTTGGAGAAAAGAGGAGTACAATGTGATGGGGTGCTTGGTGAAAAGAGGTGTACAATGTGATGGGGTGCTTGGTGAAAAGAGGTGTACAATGTGAAGGGGTGCTTGGTGAAAAGAGGTGTGTGATGGGCCATGTGGCCCTTCTTAGACCATATGTATAAGCAGTTAATTGAGTCCATAAATAGTACGACATTATTGTGATGTAATGTATGTGTTGAGATAGAAAGGGTGAGTTAGGCATAAGCGAAAGATTGTGGTTGTTCTATTGTACTACAGCCTTGGGTTCTATTCTAAAGCAATAGTGAAAGTATCGATTGATTCAATCCAAGCTTCCTATATATTGTTTGAGTCAAAACTCTTTTATTTTATATTTTGAATTCTTTTTTATTGTAACAAATTTCTATCAATGCTAGTGTTTGGAAAGTAATTTACTCTACTTTATATCTTTATCTTTCACATTCTATCAGTTTTCCTCATTTTCTTTCATTAGAACCTGGAATGGCGTGTGATATCATTCTGCCTCTGTTTCTTCCTATCCCATTAGAATATCCCATCGTAATCAACAATGAAAAATGTTTCGGTCGAGACAATTAACGTACTACTACCTGCAAATGCATATCATTGATACGGTAAAGTTTCCAACAAGGTTTTGGTATAACTGCTGGTTTACGCGTAACCAATCCATGAGTAGAATGTCTGCAAAACTATTTCTTGACCTACGTCTAGCTTCGCTGGTATGCTGCTTTGGATCGCTTCTTGGGTAGGTCAACCTCCAATTCTACCTTGAGCTACACTAATCTCACTGTCGAATGAGACCTCATAACCCTTTTTATTATTAACTTGATAAATATTTTATGCCCTTGTGAGGCCATACTGTTCATTTACACCCCTTTGATGAAAACTAATCTAGTACTATTTTTGCGATCCCAAATTTTGGGTACATAACCTCTTCCAACGACCAGCCTCACTTGTTTTTTCATTCTGGGATATTTTTCATTAGCAAATTGGACTGAGTATGGCGCTTGAAAATAAGAATATCCTGAAAATGAATAGTGATCGTCTAAGTTTTTAGAGAGTGAATTTGAGTATTAGAAGACTCCAAATCTAGATTGGCAGTTTTACTTTTCTTTTTTTCAGTTATCCATCTGATTATTCTTTAATTGACCATAAAATTTCAGACAAAAAAAAAACTTTCCATTGAGTTGGGCAGTGTGCTCCCTCCTCCCTTAAGAATAGCATACATTACTGTAAGTAATTTTTATTGTTTTGGGTTAAACCGAAACAAAGGAAATGATAGAGGATAGAGTGAAAATTATAGTAACATTCCAAGTAATTACCAAACTTCATGGAAGGTCAGGGTTCTTTTTCAGCTGACGTAGAAAAGGGAATATAAACATTTCAACAGCTAGACTGTCCATGTGTGGGGTGGGGGGCGGGGCATCCAAGTAAGAATAAATAACATACATGAACCTTAAAGAGTTTTCATTTTGTCGTTATAATACAAGTAAGAATAAAGTCAAGGTCCTGTTCGGTCCCTCTTTCATTCATTTACCTCACTCATTCTCTATGTTGATGACGTTGTGAGTTCCTGTATCTTTTGCTACTAAAAATCTTTTGCTACTGTGAATTTATTTGTGAATTGGCCTCCACGAGCAACCTTAAACCGGTCTTCAAAATAACAAATCAGCCCGAGTAGTCAGCCTTGGCCTGATTCAAGCAGTCGGACTAATTTCAATTAAATTGGCCGATTAGTGTGTTGATTTTTGCCGAAAAATGTAATTTCAGTAAGAACCTCAAAAGAATTGTAAAAAAAATGTTTTAAACTTACATGCCTTTTTTGTTTATATTGTCACATAAAATAAGCAAAAAAAAATATTAGTCATAACTAGGTTTCGGAAAAAAATTTTAAGCAGCTGAAGCAATAATTTTTTTGATGTTCATAAATTATCAAATCTATCATCTCAACCTCAAGATATATAAACATAAGAAAAATTGAATTTCTTGTCTCTAAAATAATACATCATGTAAGGCATTTTCTTGACAATTGATTTTTAAGATTTTCAAGTGTTTTTGGATCTACTCAATCTACATTACCTTTGAAGCTTCGAATTATATAATTAGATACAAACATAAATTCCCAGGCCATAACAAAAATTTATGGTGCGGAAACAACATCTTTCAACACTTTTTGAACATGCACCTTACTTCGATTGTTGAGGGGTTCAGCTGTATACAAACCGCACCCCTTAAGACCCATACATGAAAATATATATTTAAGGGTGAGGCCCTTAACAATTAAATTAAGGCACACCTTAAAAATCCAATACAAAAGGTTATTTTGATACCTAAAATCCTCAATTCGATCATTTCGATCTCAAAATGTATGAACATGAGGGAAAAAAAGAAAAAAAAGGATTCAACGACTTAGATCAACATTACAAGAGCTCAAAGCAAGACAATTCATAATCATGTACACGTTTTTACTAAGAAACGAACAGAGTATGCATTCATACACGAATAGAATATGCAATACTTAATGAGTTGAAACCAAATATTTACCTTATCCGAGGCAATTCTTCATTTTGCAACCCATTCTACTGTGAATATGGAGGGAGATTGTCAATGTTCTAGCTGAGCATATAATACAGCCACATCATTTTTGTATGGGCCACAGCTAAATCCACGGAGACGATCCCTATACAAGAATACGAAACCACTTTTTTTATATTGATTTACGTACAGACCCTAAAATATTTCCTAAAATACGCTCCATTAGAGGAGAAAATTACACAGAAGGTTATTTATTTTTTTCAAAATTGTCCCTCTTTCCAATGACATCCACAGTCCGAATATTATTATTATTTTTTTTTTAGTTTTTTTGTTATTAAGGCACTACGCTAAAGCTTGGGCATTACCCTACTAAACAAATAACTAAAAGTCAAGAATTTAAAATTCAACTAAAGTTTCTATCCTCAAACCAAAAAGAAGGTTCGACAAAAACTAGAAAAAAAAGATTGACCGACCTACACTGTAATTTCTGCCTACCATGGGAGCTTCTTGTGGCAAATAAGAAGGATGAGTTTGATGATAACCTCTTAATAAAGAGGCCAACACTTACAAGGTTGCAATAACCCCTCACTTCCCGACCATCTTAATGGTCTGCTTGTATCGTGCATGTATTGTCAATAATGCAGCTTTATATGCATGTTGCTTCATTATGGGGTGTTTGATGCAGTAGGATAATGCAGAATGCATCAGCCGACATTGCACATAAAATCGGCCTTCATGGCGATTTGGGGGGGCGAAACGGCAAGAAGCTTTTGCCGGTATTAGAAAAACGGCTGTCGATGCTGCATTTCGTGAGCACCATCCAAACTGCCCTGAAAATTCTTGTGGTGGAATCGGCATGGATACGTTATTTCCACATTTTGGCAAACTAACCAGAAATTATTCAGCCATATCTGAACAAGCTTCGTTATTTCTGCATTTTGCAATTGCAATTATGCATCCCTATCTCAAACCTACAAACAACAACAACTTGAATTGGGACTTGCTGAAGAAGATTATCTCAAACCTACAAACAACAACAACTTGAATTGGGACTTGCTGAAGAAGATTATCTCAAACCTACAAACAACAACAACTTGAATTGGGACTTGCTGAAGAAGATTGCATCTGCGTTCAAGCCCGTATCGGCTCGGTTTCATTAACAACTCCTTTTCTGATCCGGCCGGAAACTTGCCCAGTCAATCCTGATCAGGACTAGCAAATTATTAAAAGTGTAATATTTGTAGCAAAACACATTTCAGAGTGAACAAAACATATCCGTTCCGTCGGTAAAATGTAAAGCAAAACACATTCATTACTGTTAGTAAATGAATCAAATGATTATTATAATGGCAAAAAACATGAAAATGATGTCGACAACAAATAGCTATTTCTCATAACATTACTGATCTTCTTTACTCATGATATTTTAAGAAGTATTGTGTTGATACTTTCGAACAAAGATTTCTGGAACCACATGAGCGGTCCAAGAATTTACTAATTCGTATATTCATATATGACCGTTGATTTTAAATAGTTCACATATTTTAAGTGAGGCATTATTGTCTTTTTCAAAATCTTTCCAAATTCAATTTTAAATTTAAAAGGATCTTATTATTCTTTTAGTGAGGAATATATTTTAAAAGAAATTTAAAATTACTATTATGCTCTTTTTCAATGAACAGAATTCTAAACATAAATAGCAGGTCTAAATCTGTGTTTAATTCCCAAAACATAACCCAATTTGAGGAACATGTACTTGACGAAAATTTAATAGAAAATATTTATGTAATGCATAGGCATTACAATAAAATGCAAAGCCACAGCTTGAAATGGCAAATACACTTTTGGTGTAAGAAAAAAAAGCTCTTGAATTAATCAGCTCAATTTTGAGAACTACCTAGAAAAAATTGATTTGAAAACCAAAAAAATAGTATATCACATAATATATCAACCTAACCATCTAATTTTTAGCGTACATAGATCTTCCAGATTTACTTTTTTTTTGTTTCTCCCTTCAAATCCCATAATCATAAATGAAAATGCATATGTTCATCGCAAGGTTTTTGAAGTGCGGCCTTCTTTCCGTAAGGTAAAGCTCCGCTTTTGCACCTAACCTAAATTTAACTAATTAAGAATGCTTGAGTTTTAATGGAGCGTAGATTCCAAAAAGCGTGACGTGGTCCTTATCATGGCTTAGGAAAAACTGGATGGTTTTTTTTTTTTCTAATTTAATTTAAGCTTTAGGGTCAAAGAATTCTTACAAAGTGGAAAAAAAAAATAAAGTAAAAATATAATCAAATCACCTGCAAATTGCCTTTCTCAACCCCTTGTTTGGCAAGGTCATCAACTAAGCTCCTAAAAAAATATAGGGTTGACTTCTTATTATTTATATAGATATTAAACTGTAACGATTCTAACAATTTCACCCTATTTACCCAAAAAAACGACAAAAATCAATTTTACTTTTATATTAATCCTAATCGCATTTAGGACATTTGAAAACGGGCTCTCTCACCCTACTCTTTCTCCCACATGGAGACCTTAACTGTGGAAAATGATTAACTTCCCTTTCTTCGTCACGTAAATGAGAAGAGAAGCCGGACCATCCATGCTTTTTCAATGGCCGAAAGAGTTATGGGGAGGACCTTTTTTTTTTTTTGGTCTAAAATATTATGGCATGCCTAAGAATAACAAGATGAATAGTTCTTCCAGAAACAAAGGTGAATCACGCATTCCAATCCTCTAACGCTCAAACTTACGCTCTAAAATTTTCAAGCACAATACAAAGTGCAATTTGCCAAAGAAAAATAACAAAGAGAGAAAAAACAAGTGAAACTAGTAAGAGAAAATAACAAAGACAGAAAAAACAAGTGCAACTAGTGTTTGGAAGAGGCTATGTGCCAAAAATTTGGGATCCCTAAAATACTACTAGATTAGGTTTTAGGTGGATTTCGGTTTCTACAATCTAGGGTCTCTAGAATTTGAAATCTCATTTATGGATTATGGGTTTCAAGCCTTCAGCCTTGAAGTGGTCCAAAAAATGTCTACTTGTAATAAAAATGGCCCCAAAAATTAGAAGGCGGTTACCTATACAAATCTCGAACGGACCCATGGCTACGCCACGCACTGAATTTCCTCTTCATGTGTCGCATTATGTGGTGAAAATAGCTAATCAAATAAGGTTATGTAGATTTTCTTTGGATTTTCATTGTGATTATGTTCACTAGCCAATTTTGAATTAAATATACAAATTTTCATAATATTTTCTGTCGAATTCACTGTAAATATTGGCTTTTTTGGATATTAGGTTTCTTAGCTCCAGAAATATGAGATTTAAGGAATATTTGTGAATATATGGTTAAATTGTAGCCTAGGATGACTGTGGTGTACTGAATCACTATTGTCGCTACGGATCAAATGGGTCAGTCTGAGGCTTATTCATATGGTTTATGAGTAGGCATCTATACATCACGATCTATGAATTCAGAGAAAAGGTCAATTTCAAACTAGGTATCTACAACAACCGCATCTATACAAGATAGCTTTCTAGGGAAGCAACACATTATGGTCTGATGTGTACATAAGTGTGTGAATGTCCTATTAGACTTGGATTTGCCCCAAGGGTGAATCCGTAATTCATGGATTAGAATGGTGTTCTTCTCACTAATTTGTTAGTTTTGATGGACCAAACATGAAACCCTGCAATCAGTTGTGGTTTATGAGTACTGTTGCGTCAGTTTGATAAGAAGATAGTAGTTCATGATTGCTGGTATAGATGGAGTGTCTTATAGTATTAGCATAATCCTTGAGCCATTTAAGCCAATTTCACATTAATTTTAATTTAAATATATTTTATTTGACTATGGAACTTCAAAATGAATTTTTAAAATCTTATGTATAATTTATTTTCTCGAAAAGAATTTTTTATATAGGTTAAACAAATTTTTCAGGATTTTATAGGTTAGAGCCACTTCAAATATCCTAAATGGAGTTTAGAAATGTCATTATTTCTTTGAGAATTCCTTTCAGGTTGGGGGGCCCATATGAGATGGCGGCCACATGGAAACCCACCACCTCCCTTTCTCTATCTCTCTCTCTATCTCGAAGGAATAAGGGGCCAAATATTTTGGAACTGTCTTAGTTGAGAGAGAGATCAACTTCGATTGAGGATTTCTATGGTAACCTGTTCCATAGTTATTTTATGACACATATCTTATGTTTATTATATATAATTATTATCGTATGGATGGATAGATAAGGATACGTATCATGTGGGGGGATATATATCTCTTGATTAAATTAGTTTGTATTGTTGTATATCTCTTGTTTATGATAAGTTTAGTTATCCTCGATATGTATGATAGTTATAGGTATCTATCCGTGACTATTATTGGCTCAATATTATAGGAGTCTTGTGTATTATTTAATATTCAATGTACAAAGAGTTCTCTGTATATTCTACGATTCTATCATGGTATCATAGCCATAGACTCACCGACCCCACTTCTGAGGTTGTTGTAGTCTCTTTTCCCAGCCTATTAGATATCGTAGCCTCTTTGCCTAGTCTTTCAGATCTAAAGTTGCCATAGCCTCTTTTTCCAAACTATCTATGCCGAAACCTCTTTGCCCAGCCTATCTGCATCGAACCTCTGGTTCGTTCCTCTAGAAATCTCATAACATCCTTGCAGCTGCTCAAGTCCTACCTCCATTGCAACTTTCATTCTCGTTGAGTTTTGAAAGGTCCATTGCCTCCTTTTGCAGTAGTGACAGCCATCAGCCTTGGTTTCATAGTCTTGTTATGATCCTTCAACAAAACATTTACTTTATAGTCCTTCACCCACTACAAAGCGCTTTGCAGTCGGGCTCCTCTCTGGAATCGGATCCTTGTTGATCCAAATCTGAAACCCGCTTTTAAATCCACCTCTGAAAAATGGCAGATTTGTCGAGCCATATTTTGACTCTGCAATATAGCCACCTAGTCGTGTTTCGACTCTCTGCGAAACAACCACTAGTGACTCTGATCAGAGCCCTTCTATTGGGTCATGTTTTGGCTCTCTGTTGAGTCGTGTTTGGACTTATCTGTTCTCTGGCGAGTTATTTTCTGGCTCATTTGTTCTCTGTATAATCAAATATGTTTTCTTATTTGTTTATGTTTGCAGTTTATATGATTGCTCGAGCCTACTCTGATATGGCCACCTGTTCCTGAGGCCTATTGACATGTCATGTTCTCTTGCTGATCTATTTTGGATCTTACTGTTCTAAACACCGAATCTAAGGTCCAACCTGATCAAGCAATCTGAAGTTGTGCACCTGAAGTTGATCAAGCATCCTGAAGCATGAAGTTGATCGAGCATTCTGATGCTTGTGCACCTAAAGATCCAACTGCTTGATTTTAAAATTGTTGTTCAAACTCTAGATGGTCTCTTGGACAACATCTTGAGTTTGACGGGGAGTGTTATCGTATGGATAGATTTGGATAGATAGATAATAATGCATATCGTGTAGGGATATGTATCTCCTGATTAGATCAGGTCGTATGGATGTATATCTCTTGATTATGATAAGTTTCGGTATCCACGATATGTATGATAGGCATAGGTATCTTTCCATGACTGTTACTGACCCTATATTTATAGGAGTATTGTGTAGTCTTTAACATTCAATAAATAGAGAGTTCTTTGCAAATTCTGAGATTCTATCACTAATACTTGATGGGAATAAGTAAAAGAAATTAAGAGATAATGACTCCACTACCTTCCACTTTAATTGTGATGGTTAATTTAACGAGTGTGTTGTTGAGCTCTCTTTACCTGATAGGTAGTGCAATGTCCCACACAAGCTAAAAGGCATGGCATGCCTAATGTCATGAGATCTAGGAGCCCTATTCCATGGACCACAGAAATAGCCATGAGAGTATTAGGCTTTCACTTGACTTCCCATTATGTGAGAACATTGATGACTCGATGAAAGAGATCTAGAATGGGAGGCAACAAGTCTTTGGGGGTGACCCGTGGCAAGGTGCCTCATATTTTACAGTTTCATTTCCTAGTTCATTCTTGTGCACTGTATATCAGTTGAATAAAATAAGTTTTTTCTTTTTTTTTAGCATGAAAGTGCAGGATCCCATATTGTATTACAATTTTATTTTTATGAAACTAAATTGCTTTGTGAACACCTGCAGGTATTCTTGTTGATATAAATCAAATAAAGTTAGAATTGTTTTTTAACTGTATATACATAGCTATACATTGTTAACCTTTCAAGATCACCCGATTTGCACATCCAATGACTCATAAAGTTTTAGGTCATCCTTTCTATGGAACGTGAAAATTGAATATTGTCTACCTTAGATGGTCCCCTTTTTTTTTAATTTCAAGGATAAAATTGCATTTTCCTAGTAGTTATATGCACGTTGTTCAGTTTATTGGTTCTTAAGATTGGCATAAGATTAGTTAAAATTTACTTGTTGCTAGTCTCTTTTTTTTTGTAAGTCATCCCATGGTTACATTATATGAGGATCCTGTCTCTCCTATTTTATGTGCAAATATAAAATAGAAAAACGTTTGTATAACGTTGCAATCTTAAAATGTAGATTTGTAGTTGACCTCAAATATCCATCAAAAAAGTTGTTTTGATGTTGGAAAATCCTCTAAATAATCAGCTCAACATCGAGATGTATAAATATGAAAAGAAAATAGATTTTTAGTCAAAAAAATAATGTATCTTGCAACATATTACATGGACCTTCCATTTCATGATTTTCAAATGTTTATCTATCTATTCGATTTGAATCATTATTGGAGTTTGGAATTTAAGAAATAGAAATCAAAATAGATTATCAAGACATCCCATGAATTTTCGACGCAAGCATTACATTTAGGATAAAATTTGGACGCATGCCTTAATATGATTATTTAAGGTTGCAACCTTATGCAAACCACACCCTATAAATAGAAGAAATCGTCGGTGAAATACGTAGTAAGGGAAGGGAGCATTTTGTAAAATAAAAAGATCAAATTTGTAGAAAGAACAAAGAAAAACACAATTCACGGGCTAAAGGTCCCAAATTTTTTAATTTGTGGGGGTACGAGGGATTTTTGTGAACTCAAGAGGCTAAGATGGAGGGAAGTTTCAAGGAAGGGGGTCAAGGTCGTTTTTCCTAATGCTTACATCTAACAACAACTTATAATACATATACTCCCCGCACAATGCAACACTTGCACACACGTTCCACTTGGAACCATACTACACATTACATATCGACCACTCCCTGCAATTACTGAATAAGAGTCCTCACGACACACCTCACTACATCTCTCACCCTTTGATGGAGGACAAAATTAAATTTATTTTTTCAACTTTAATAGATTAATATTATAGTTTTAGTTTTAGGGCTTATTTATTGAGATTTTGGTTTTCTAGAGATTCTAGAGTTTTTATTTTGTCTATTTACTTCATAAGTTCTACTCACTAGTATTGTTCATGGATTACTGCTTATAGGGATAAAACAGTATTTACGAATTTTAAGTTCAGTAGGAATACATGATTAATGTATTATTTGTTTGGACAACTTTTATACTTGAAAGATTAAATTATAATATATAAGAGGTTTATGGTGGTCAATTCCACCTAACTTTTAGAATTTTCAAGAGATAAAAGCTTATACTTCTGGAACTGTAGCTTGGGGTATGGAGAATAAACCCTAGATTTCTTTGAATTATGCTTGTGTTTAGCTTTGTTCCTTGCTAATTTTACTATTCCCTTAATTTTTCTTCATCAAATTGGTATCAAAGCTTGTGATCTATATACAAAGTATTGTAGCATTTGTATGGAGCAATTGTAGTACTGCACAAAGTTACTATAATGTCAATTTTTTGGTACCCTAGGTTAACAAGAAAGCGAGGAAGTTATAGAGGGGGTCTAGGGTTTGCTGATTTTTGCTAAGGCTTTCCCAAAACATCATAGATCTTGAAGATCTCAGTAAATTTTGTTGATTATTTGCCAAGGCTCTATGATTTCGAAGAACCCATAGCAGCAATAAGGGGCTGTAGAACTGCGATTTTTGTGTATGCATTCCATTTTCCCCTAGATGACAAAATCGGGGAATGTGATAGGCAACTACAGCAGCTAGAGCAGTAGTACGCAAGCGTCCATAATGGGCAAGATGGTGATTTTTTAGCCCAAGATGTTCTTGAGTACATGACTTTTCACTTTCGTGCCCCGCTTGTGGAGTGATCGAAGACTTAGACGTCGGGTGTATCGCATTAGTTTTTGATTTGAAAGACGAGATTTCTTATTTTGACGCAGATTGCATAGAAATTCAACAAGTTGTAAATTATGATTTGCCACCAATCTTTGATATAGATTCAGGCGAACTAGAAGATTTCTTAGAAGATCGGACCTATGATAAGGATCAAGATGTTGATTAAGAATTTTTCGAAAAGGGTGAAGAATATGGAAAGAAGGTTGCAGAAGGAATGATCCAAAACATGGCCTTTGAATATTTCATTAATACCGAAGAGATAAAGAATTCAATAAATTTAGGGCATTGGAATCAAAGAACCAAAGAGGAAGTGTGGTCGACTCAATCACAAATTATGGCCCTAATTTTAAAAAGTGATGAAATAGACGTCGAGAAAACCTCTGAAGACCAAAAAAATTAGGGTTGTAGTTTCTGAAATTATTCTTAATAAGATGTTTAAGGATAGCCATATCTGATAAATTTGCATTGATTCCTCAATATACATATCAAGTTCTATTTTTTGAGAAATTACTTTTATTAAAAATAATTTTTAAACCAATAAAGAAGAAAAACATTGAAGAAGGCAATTTTTTCTTCTTAGAACATTTTAGAACTCAAGGAGACATTTTCTCTTACTAGAGGAGAATGATGGAGGGCAAAATTATACTTATTTTTAAATACAGTTGAATTTTAAAGGATGAATACATTGATTTTAGTTTTAGGATTATTTTTACGATTTCGTATTTTTTTTAGGATTCTAGGGTTTCTTGTTTGATCTTTATTTATTATTCACATGTACTATTCATGGTAGTATTTACATTTACTATTCACCCATTGTTGTTTAGGGTGCTATTCAAGTGGTATTTTTCACAGTATTTTAGAAATTTTAATGTTGTTGAGGAGTGTTTTAGAGTCCTAAATGCTTGAGATGGACTTGTGGTTGAAACCACAACACCGAAATAACTACCACTAAATTCTAATCATGATCTTCTTCCCTAATCTTTTCATTAACCCTAAAACCTCATCATTGTGTCACGTTTGTAATGAAAATAAACTTCTAATCACAAATTAACAAACATGCCCTTTGTGAAAATGAAACAACCATGCCCTTCGTGAAAAAAATAATAATAATAACAATTTCTCCCTGTTTATTTTTTTAGAAAGGCCAACTCTCTACCTACTGAACAAAAAAGTCTATCTTAACACTCAATTTGATATGCAACTTCCTTGGGCCATAACTTTCAGCTCCTATATCATAATTACTCTTCTTAGCCCTTCACCGAAATGGTAGACTTATCTTCGCATAAATGGTTAATGTCGATGCCTGTTTTTCAGGTTTTTCGGATGGATTTCTTGAAAACACCACCAAATGCAAGAACTCTGGCTCTAGAAATTTATAGGAAAGGATCGGCTCTATCAATTGCATTTGGATTGGGCATACTCCCAGGACATTTCGTTGGGGCAATCATGTAAGGATCTTTGTTTTTGAAATGGCCAGGTGGTTGAAATGGGCCCTTGGCATTATCTGACTTTAATGGAGTGAATATATTCCAGACATTAATCCAACAATGCTCCATAGTGTCTTCATTTAATACATGGCCAGATAAACAGAATGAACACCCTTAGGGGATGATTTCAAAACATTAGTCAGTTCGGGTATCCTACGCTAGTTTGTAGAGAATTTGTTCTTGTTAATGGAAATATTTGTGAGAATTTCAATACCTATTTTTTGTTATGTTTTGGTTGCTTGCCACTGCAGCAGTTCGTTCTCTTGAGTGAAAAACATGTCACAATACACCGGCATGTGTGAGACTCTCTGCATCAAGTCAATTTACTGGGGAAACCATAAAATCACAAAATCTGGATCACATACCGATTATCCATCTCTCAGATCGAATGCTTGTACTGCTTGCACCTTTTGTCTTCTCTCTCATGAAATATGATCACAAAGCATAGTGATGTGTACAACCTAATGGTAGACTTTGATAACAAGAACCGAAGCTTAGTGATTATTCAGTCAAAACTTTCGTATTATGTTTTCCGATTATTACTATAATCAAATAGGAACGAGAGCGTTGTAATTGATACATACCTCTATAAGTTCCATGTTTTAAGGCACAAGTCTCTTTTCTCACATTGGAAACTACAAGAATTGGCGCATTCAAAAAACTGCACTTCTAAGATAACATGTTGTGTGGGAAGTTGTAGAAAGGGGTACAATGATCCCAAAACCACAGAGGATGACACTGCACTAATAGACAATCAGAAGAATGCCCTAAAAAGTCAAGCAGATGAGACAACAGAAGCAACTTTGGAAACATTGTCTCAGCCATAATAGTTAAATAGGGGAGGGGAATTTTACATAATGTACTCGAAGGAGTGGACAAAACGAAGAAGGTCCAACAACAAACTTTGGACCTGAGTTTGAAATGCTTCATATGACTGATTCCGAATGAATTTCCAATTATTTATCAATGGTCATTGCTCTATCAATCAATAGAGAAGAAATGATGAAAGGCATTGATGGTGTTCTCCTTGTGGAGAAGATATTGACTTCTCTACCTCCAAAATTTGAGCATATAGTTGTTGCAACAGAAGAAAGCAATGATCTATATGGCTTTGTAGCGACAGAAGAAAGCAAAGATCTATATGGCTATGGTAATTAATCAATTTTTGGGATCCGGACAAGATAGAGCAAAGAATGCTTAGAAAGCCAAACTATGACCTTAAACACGTGATAGAAATATAGTAAGGACAAAAGTAAAGGAGCATTCACAGGAAGAAGACAGAGGTCACAATCAAGCAAATCAAGGTGAACAATGGCCAAACATTTCTAAAACCAATAGTGCAAGAGGAGACATGAAGTAGGCAGCTCATTAATCCAAAAGGTAGGAAATGCCTACAATCACTTTTTAATTGTAAAAAGTCAGAGCATTCTAATTCCCAATATAGATTTAATAATTCAATTGGAGGAGATCAGGTGAAGTACGCACAAGGAGGCGACTATGAGGTCAACAATTCATGGTTCAATGAAAGTGGTACAAGCAATCACATGCATGGAAAGAGAGAGATATTCATAGAATGAGATGAATAGGTGGTCGCAAGGTAACTTTCTTTGACTTTTTCACGATTTTCATATAAAGGAAGGGTAAAATATTAAAATGCTCAAACAATGAAAAGCATGAATTCATTTCTATTGTCTATTTTGTGTCGAAAACAATATTTCAAGATTGAGCCAACTCTAATCAAAAGGTTATGATATTCACTTGGAAGATTTAGCCGTCATCATAAATGATCAAAATGAGAACGTGGTAAAAAAAAGTTTGTAAGCCTAAAAATAGAATTCTCTCTAAATGTTCTAATGGGTTGGAATGTTGCATAAAGAAGAAATGATAAAATAGCTGCCACTAATGAACTATCTAAATCAAATTCGTGAGGGACGTGTTCATGGAAATCATCACTGTGAACGACTTCCAGAGGGACATTCATAAATGGCTACATCATCCATGCAGATCGTCAGTACGGATTGTTGTAGACTAATCATCCAACTTCTTTTGGAAAGAACAAATACAAGTACAAGCTCCCTTGCATCGATGATTTCAACCAGAAAATTTTTGTTTATTTTTTGAACAAAAGATTGGAATTTTTTTAAATTTTTAAACTCTAATACATTTGTTGCATTCCAAAGTTTTTATTGTATCAAAGGTTTGAGAAAAATTCATGGACGGTGAATTTTTCTCAAACCTTTTGAATGTTTTTTTGAATAAAACGTAAATCATCATTATTTGACAACACCTTACTAGAACGAAAAGTTGTTGCCAAAAGAAAAAGTCTAAGAATTCCAAATATGGCTCAAAGTACGGTGAAATGTAAATGCATGCCATAGGAGTTTTGGGTAAGGGTTGTGGCATGTGCAATTTATAATAGGTCTGCCATTAAAAATATTCAATTTACGACAACACAAGAGGCTTGGGCTTATGCCTGTTGTTCTACAATTAATGATGATTGGTACTGTTACATACTCACAACAAAATCAAGTTAGAGTTAATTTGGAGGATAGAAGCAAAAATTTCATTTTTAGTGGTTATGATTGGAAATTAAAAGCTTGTAAATTATACAATCCAGAACATAGAAGAAGCCTCATGCGAGTGGACAAAAAGAGAGGAGAAAGATGACTTGACAATTGAGTTAGGTGGAAATGGCGAAGTTCATGATGAGATACAAGAACCAAATGTTCCACCCTCATTTCTTCAACATGTATCAAGCTCATTCCCTTTTTCCATGGATGGAAGTTCAAATGAAAGCCACCTAAGATGAGAGTGAGTGATACTCACTTTTCAAACTGAGAATAATAATAATAATAATAATAATAATAATAATAATAAAATTATTTTGTTTCTTTGTTGATTGTGATCTATAGATTTTTATGAGGCAGCTCTTGATAAAAGGTGGAGGAAAGCGAAGATAAGGATGTTTAAGCTATTGAGATAAGTGACACATGGTAGCTCACATCACTTTCAAATGATCAAAGAGCAATTGGAGTAAAATGGGAAGTAGCACGTTAAATAGATAGATTGTTCACCAAGGATTACATGCAAGGAGCTGTGATACTTATTGTTGTTATTAGAATGTATACTATTTGGCTAATTATTGCCGTGGCTACTCAAAAGAAATGCAATATTTTTTTCAAATGAATGTCCAAAACCTTTTTATCTAATGTTTCTCTTGAAAAAAAAAGTTCATATTCAGCAATCAACATTAAATACTAATAATTTTTTTTTTTTAAATTAATAAAGAATTATAGTAGTTTAAACAAGCACCTAGAGCTTGAAATGCAAGAATTGATAGATACTTCCATGAAAATGGCTTCTAACATTCCCTCAGCTTCATACTTGAAGATGAATGCCAATGGTGACATTTTGATAGTTTGTCGTACATGTTCATGATTTTCATTTTAGGGGAAATATTCCATGCATGATTGTTGAGTATAAGTAATCCATGATTACTAAAATTGACAATTGGACTTGTGAATTGTGCTCTTGGAATTCAAGTGAAGCAAAGTGATGTTGGGATTTTTATTTGTTAAAGTAGACATGAAAGGTAAATTTTTTAATAAGATTTATTATTGACTATTGCTATTCAGTGTAAGATGAGTGGAAGATATGATGACTCCTATTTTAAAGGATTGGCTAGAAGTTTGAATTATCTGACAAGCAGTTGACCAAATGTATTATATGGAGTTGTTTTGATAAGTTGGTACATGCGAGCTCTTAATCAAAACTCATATGAAGGCAGCGAAATGAATTGTTGATTATCTAAAATGTGTGTTGCATTACAGCCTATTCTATTCTCATTCAAATGAATACAAACTTATTGGTTGTAGTGAAAGTGATTGGCATGATGATTTGGATTATTGAAAGAGAACTATGGGTTATTTATTTCATACTAGCTATGTCACTTAATGCTCAAAGTAGTGCTGGATGAAAAATCAAATGCTTACAAGCTTTACAAACAGAAAAAGGGAAAGTTGACTATTAGTAGAGATGTTGAGGTCAATGAAGAAGTCTAATTGGATTGTAATGAGAATAAAAAGTCAAATGACTTCGCAATTGAGTTGGGAGGAAATAAACAAGTTCAAGAAGAAATAAATGCTCAAAATACTCAACAAATTTCTCATACTTCTTTGGGAAATGATTCAAGTGAAAAGCCATTCGATACAAGAAATTTGACCGATTTTTATGCTCAAACTGAAAATATTAACAATGAGCACAATTCATTTGGTTGTGATTGAAGGCTGTTGGTTTTGATGGAGCAATTCGCAGTCTGTGATCGAACGTGGAGGAGAGCGATGGATGAAGGGATTCAAGTTATTGAGAAAAATGGCAAAAAGGAGCTCACATCACTTCCAAATGGTCAAAGCACAATTAGGTTGAAATGGGTATACAACAAACAGGAATAAAAAGGGTTTAGTAGAAATATATCATGCACAATTGGTTCCCGAAAGTTGTAAGGGAAGAATCACGATCGACTACCAAGAGGTATTTGCTTGTACTACTGGAGCTTATCAAAAGAAATGGAAATTTTTTAAAATAGATGTCGAATTTGCACATTTAAATGGCCATCTTCAAGAAGAGGTTTTTATTGAACAACCTTCAGGTGATGTTCAAAAGGCGCATAATAACAAACTTTATAAATTAACAAGTTTTTGTGTGTGGGAAGATCAAGTCGATGAAATTCTAACAAAATCATTGAAGACAGTCATTTTCTGTTACTCACGAATGCAACATGGAATGAAGGAAAATTTAGAAAACTGGGTTTAATTGGGGCGGCTTTTTTGGTGTAAGTACATAATTTTGTTTTTGCATGCATGTCATGTATCATGGGTCAAAACAAGGTTAAAGAAGTTTGTGTGAGAATTAAACGTGTGGTAGGGCCAATGTACAGGAGTAGTACTTGGCGTTTGTAATAGATTTTTTTAGACTTTCTAGAGATAGAATTATGATTTTTCTAGAAAAGGAAATGATGTTACACATTTGAAGCTGTACATGAGCCATTCCTGTGACAAAAATGGCATGGTTATTTTCCTCTAATGAAGGTAATCATGAACCTATCGTATGATGGATGAAAGGGTCACCTTAACTCAGTCAATGAACATAGGTAGGAAACCAAAGTGCATTCTTTTGAGGTCTGACTTGCTTTAATTTTGACCTATGTATTAATCCTAGTACCACCTGTTCATTTCCAAATAAGCTGATATTGTTGCCACCAAGGAATAGTCCCCTTTTAGTTCTGTGCCAAAAAAATCAAGTCATTCATTCATCCAAGAGATACTTAAATTCAAAACAGAGTTCCAGAGATGCCATCCAATCACAATACTATTCGGGATTGACCGCTCATTCAATGTCCAGAACATTTACTTGTAATCGTTTCTCTGAACCTTCAAGGTCTCTAGCAAAGTAGTCCATGTTCCAAATAACTATGCCTTGGCCTACTTCTTAGGACTGATCCGTGAGAAGTGGAGTCATCGGACTCCAACTCACTCATTGCACCATCAGAAACAACAACCAACTACTTGCACTCTATGACCCGTGTGCCCTTGATATTAGCTAAGGGAATTCCTAAGAACCCACAACCCTTAGTGGACTTAACAAAACCTAGAGAAGAAAAAGCAGTTTTATATGCCTGAAAAAAAAAAGAAAAAGAGAGAAGTAATTCACAAAATGCCATAGATATAGAGAGAGAAGTAACGGTCTTGGAAAACATATTTGTAAGAATGGAATTGATGTCTCAAATGAACAATAGTTGTTCTCAACAAAATCAGGCCATATCATATGTTGAAGCTCAACATCTGTCCAATTGTCTCATTAACATTTTTTTTCTGATATTAATTTCAAAATATTTGCACACCTAAAAAGGAAACCCTATTACCTCATTTTGCACCATCAATTTTAAACTAGGGTTTTTTTCCCGGTTATTTTTTTTCTAATAAAAAAAGGAAATAGGGACTTATACCTTGGAGTCCCAATTAATAGCCTAGAAATGTTGCAACCACTGTGATCACTAGCAAGGCCACCACTGGGGCCACCGCCACCATGGAGACCTGGCTACAAATAAAAATGACGAAAGCCACAATGAAGAGCACTATGCTAGAGTACATGCGGTGCTCTACGAGGTGAAGGTTTCAGTTTTGCAAAGACCATATGTTATCAACCCGAGGGTTTGCCCGGAAAGGAGTATACATCCAGAGAGGAGGAAAAGGAAAGCAGCTTTGTGATTCTGGTTTTTTATGAGCCAAGATAAACCTGCAGATGGAAAGGACGCAGTAAACAAGCCGATGGTGATGCCCTCGCATTCTCCACGCTCCTTTTTAAGGTGTCCTCATCATCGACCATAGCCATAGTGTCTTTCAGGCTGATGATTGTGTGATCTGCAGCTACATGTGGCGAGCCTGTTGCTACTATGTTTAGAAGAGGAGATGTTGAGGAAGGCGGAAAAATGGATGGAGAAAATGAAGGTGATAAGCTTGTGGCTACGCTATAATTTTCTTGATCAGGGTTTGTTTGTGTTTCATTAGGGTTTTCGGCCATTTGCTCCTCGCGATGAAAAGCGATTAGGGTTTTCAACTTAGCTCTAGTTGGGGAGTGGGTTGGCGTGGTCTGGCTTCCACTTCATGAAAAGGGGTCAAGGTCCACTGATTAAAAACCCTAATCACCATGCTTCCAAGAGTCAACTGATTCAAAACCCTAATCACCATGCTTCTAAGAGTTGACTGATTCAAAACCCTAATCACCATGCTTCCAAGAGAGCGTAAGGTAGTCAAGCTGGTGGTGACTGAAAATGAGTTTTTTATTTCTCTCTCTCTCTCTCTCTCTCTCTCTCTCTCTCATTCAATTTATTTGTTTGTTTATCGAGTGTTGTCAAATAAAATGCCTTAAATCTCCCATTTGTGATAATGTTAAATACTATCTTAGTGTTGATTGACCTTTCAATTGTTGTTAGACTTGGTATAACGATTAATGTATTGGTTTGCTTTCTCTCTTTCCTCGTTATTTCTATGATCTCTCTCACTCACCCCCCAACTGTCTTCAATCTCTCATCTCTTTACCTCTCTTCAATCTCTCTAAACTCTCTCCTTCCATACTCATATCGTTTTCTCTTTTCAATCGCTCTCGGATCTCTATCCCTCCCACAGCCATCTCTCTCTCTCTTTGATCTCTCGCTCTCTCCTCTTCGCTGTTTCACTCTCTTGGAGGAGAATCTCCACCTACTCTTAAAGAGAAATAGAGTTGACATAGGGGACAGGTTTCTTCCCCTTTTACTAAGAGATGGAGATAGAAAGATAGGTGGAGAGAGAGAAGTTTTATCTTTACCAGATCCAAGTCCCTCTCTCATTCATTTACCTCACTCTTTCTCTACCTTGATGATGTTGTGAGTTCCTGAATCTTCTGCTACTGTGAATTTATTTTTGAATAAGCCTCCACGAGGGACCGTAAACTGGTGTTCAAAACAACAAATCAAGCCGAATAGTCGGACCCGGCATGATCGAATCAGTAGGACTGATTCCCATTAAAGTGGCCGATTGGTGCACCGATTTTTACTAAAAAATGTAATTTCAGTAAAAATCTCAAAAGAATTGTAAAAAAAAGTTTAAAACTTACATGTATTATTTTTTAATATTGTCATATAAAATACAAAAAAAAAATAATTATCATGTTAATTAAGTTTCAGAGAAAATTTTTAAGCAGCTAAAGCAATCCTGTTTTAATGAACTAGTAATTGAAGGAGATTGCATAATATTACACAAGTTTGATACCTATTGCTGAACTACCCAAGCTAAAAAAGGGATTGATCTATTTATTCAGCCAAAGAAAAGGTAGGACAACTTCAAAGCAATGCTTGAACTTTGGTTCTCATACTAGTAGAAATTGAATCGTACCAATAATTGAATTTATAAAATCAATCTATTCTTGACACTATTGGAAGGTAGGCTCTAATTTGATTGTTCAGAGCCTAGGCTCTATACAAACTTCACCTATACATAATTATGAAGAAACGAACAGAGTATATATTTATACACAAATAGAATATGCAATAATTATGGAGTGGGAACCATATATTTACCGTATTCGTGGCAATTCTTCATTTTGCAACCCATTCTACAGTTTATATAGTGGGCTATAATAAATGTTCGAGCTGAGCATATAAAAAAGCCACATCATTTTTGTATGGGTCACAGCTAAATCCACAAAGAGGATTCCTATACAAGAATACGAAACCACTTTGTTTAGAGTGATTTACGTCTAGCCGTTAAAATATTTCCCAAAATACGCTCCATTATTGGTGAAATTACAAAGAAGATTAGTAATTTTTTTCAAAATTTGTCCCACTGTCCAGTGACATCATCTGAGGTTTTAGTTTTTTTTTTATTGTAGGGCACTACACTAAAGCTTAGGGCACCAAGCTTTAGTTTTGGTCTAAACTATTTTTGCCTGCCTAAGGATAACCAGATGAATAATTCTTCGAGAAACAAAGGTGAATCACGCATTCCAATCCTCTAACGCTCAAACTTACCCTCTAAAATTTAGAAAGACCATTCAATATCAAGATATTCTAATTTTTAAGAACAATAAATTGCGCAATTTGCCAAAGAAAAATAACCAAGAGAGAAAAAACAAGTGAAACTAGTAGTTGGATGTGGCTATGTGGCAAAAATTTGGGATCCCTAAAATACTACTAAATTAGGTTTTAGGTGGATTTTGGTTTCTAAGGTTTGAAACTCATGAATGGGTTATGGGTTTCTATCCTTCAGCCTTGAAGTGGTCCAAAAGATGTCTATTTATAAGTAAAATGTCCCCAAAACATAGAAGGGGGTTACTTATACAAATCCCGAACGGACTCGTGGCTACGCCGCACTTTTTGGCATTGAATTTCCTCTTCATGTGTTCCATTATGTGGTAAAAATAGCTAATCAAATCAGTTTATGTAGTTTTTCTTGGGATTTTCATTGTGATGATGTTCACTTGCCAATTTTAAAAATATAGTTTGACAGTTTCCAAAGTACTTTCAATTGAATTCACTGTAAATCTTGCCTTTCTTGGGTAATTGAATTTTCTATGCTCCGGTTTTATGAGATTTAAAGAATATTTATGAATATTTGGTTAAATGGTAGCTTAGGATGACTATGGTATACTGAATCAATATGGTCCCCAGGGATGAAATGGGTCAGTTTAAGAGTCTTATTCATATGGTTTATGAGTAAAAGTCAATTTCAAACTAGGTCTCTACAACAACCGCATGTATACAAGATAGCTTCTAGGGACGCAACCCATTATGGTATGACGCGTATAGAAGTAGTGGAGAAGACCTCTATAATATTGCGGTAGTGTGTGAAAGTTCTATTGGATCTGGATTTGTACCATGGGAGAATATGTAATTCATGGACAAGAATGGTGTTCTCCTCATTTATTTGTTGGTTTTTATAGACCAAACATGAAACCCTATAATGGGTTGTGGTTCATGAATACCATTGGGTCAGCTTGACAAAGAGATGGTAGTTCACGATTGCTGGTATAGATGGAGTGTCTCATAGTATTAGCTTAATCCTTAAGCCATTGGAGCCAATTTCGCATTAATTTTAATTTAAATATATTTTAGTTGATTATGGAACATCAAAATAAAATTTTAAAATGCTCTGTACATTTTATTTTCTTTTATTTGATTATGGAACATCAAAATGAAATTTTAAAATGCTATGTATATTTTATTTGCTCGAAAAGAATTTTTTATATAGATTAAACTAATTTTGAAGATTTTATAGGTACAGATTTTAAAAATGGTTTTAATTTTTTGAGAATTCCTTCAGGTTGTGGGGGCCCATTTGAGAGGGCAGCCCCCACATGGGAACCCTCCACCTACATTTCTCCCTCTCTCTATCTCGATGGACTAAACTTGTTGACCAAGTCTTTTTGATAAGGGACGGAGGATACGTATCTCCTGATTAAATTTGGTCATATGGATGCATATCTCTTGATTATGATAAGTTCAGGTATCGTCGATATGTATGATAGGTATACGTATCCATCTGTCACTATTATTTACCCAATATTATATGAGTCTTGTGTATTCTTTAACATTTAATATAAAAAGAGTTCTTTGCATATTCTGAGATTCTATTATGGCATCAAAGCCATTGACTACTCAACCTCATATCTGAGCTTGCCGTAGCCTCCTTGCCCAGCCTGCTCAGCCTATCAGATCTGATGTTGTCGTCTCCCCTTTCAACAGCCTATCAGATTTGATGTTTTTGTAGCCTCTTTGCCCAGCTTATCTAATCTGAGGTTGTCGTAACCTCTTTGCCCAGCCTATCTGTATCATAACCTCTTTTGCAGATCAAGCCCTACCTCTATTGCAAGTTTCATTCTGATAAGTTTTAAAATGGCCATTGCCTCATTTTTCATCAGAGAAAGTCACTTGTCTTGGTATCATAGTTTTGTTATGATTCTTCAACAAAATGTTTATTGCATAGTCCTTCACCTATCAATTTGCTTCACCAGCCCATACTGCTATGCTTCCCTTTTGCTGCACAGTATGCATCGTAGTTTGCATCAAGAATCATTGTTTGCATCAAGAAATCTTCTCTCACATTTTGCATCATGGTTTGCATCAAGAAATCATCTCCTAGAGAGAGAAAGTGCAATTTGTCACTTTCTTCCCAATTTGTCGAGACCTAGACCTACTGTAGTGAACACATCAACTCCCTATAGCTTAAAAGCTTTCTGTCGGTGGAAAATCTTTTGGCGGAGCACTTCAGTCATGCTGCAACGAGGAATTCATGCTTGGGTCACTCGTGCTCCTGCAGTTCGTTGTTATCAACAAGATCAGTGACCTCATCTCACACGGCCCTCCACACCCTCAAGTTGAAGTGGCTGATTGCTGCCTTCCAGAAATCACTGTTGAGTGACAGGGAGATGGAGAGCATAGGCTGATGGAGAGCATAGGCTGATGGATATTTATGTGTGGTAGATGCCAAACTTTAGCTTGGATGGTGGACGCCATGCTTCAAAGGTTATTCCTAAGACTTTGCTACCTAGAGAAATATCATTGTTGCGGGTAAGGGATTTGTTGAGAATTTGTTTCTCAGCTTAACTACCATCGTTGTCTTCTTTTGAGTTGTGTTTCGATTATCCGTATTTGGTTCTTATGTATTTTTTGTTGCTGCTGTATTCAAAAGGTTTCCGAGGAACTTTGCGACAGCTACATAGCGCTTTGATGTCGGGCTCCCCTCTGATACTGGACCCTTGTTGAGAGAGAGAGAGAGATCTGTAGCGCTTGAAATAGAGAGAGATGTGTAATGTTGAGAGGGTGTAATTCTAGATAGAGAGGGATCCGTAGTGCCTGAAAAAGAGAGAGATGTGTAATGCTGAGATTGAGTACATGAGAGAATGAGATAGAGAGAGAGAGAGTGCGACCATGTTCTACCGAGTAAATAATTAAGGATCCATGATGTTTTAAATGTTATCAAGTTTCTAAACTTCGAATCGTTTGAGTATGAGCTCATTGGTTTGCAAGATGGATGGGATTGGAACAAACAAACCCAAGCGCTCTCTCTCTCTCATTTTTTTTTTTACTGGGACTTTGCCTTGGTTTATGGTATTTCTTTCTTAAAAAACATGCATTTGAATGAAAATCAAAAGAAAGAAAACACACATTATAATGGGTATTAAACACACCGAGTTCAGTTGCATCGACATGCACCAAAATTGAAGTTCTTATTTAGGCAATGACATAACCTCACTGTTGGGATCGATCGGTGGAAACATATGTTGGGTTTATGTGGTCATTAATGGCCTGAGTGTTTGTAAAATAAAATGATATAGTGGAACATGAACTCAGTGGGAGTGTGGTCCATCAAGGGGCCATACTAAGAAAACGATGTTTGCTGATATTGATATGTGCTTGACGATCTAGACCAATTGGTTGAAAAAAAGCCATGTTACTTAGGCATAAAGAACAAATTGAGAAGGGTTCTAATGAGTTAGCCCTTGATGAGGTCGAGATATATTCCCCGATAAGTGAGCCGAGGGGCTGTGTGACCTTTGTGTGTGATGGTGGCCTATAGAGACGGGGGTCAAATCCTCATTCTTATGTCATCACATGGCATGCATCTCGATAGATTGTTCGAGAAAACCATAAATCTGCCTTTCAGGGTGAAACGTATGCATGTACAAGAGATAACCCTATGCGCCATAGAGTTGTGGTCGCATCAGGTCTAGGTCACCTTGACTTGTCTTTAGGAGAAGATCTATAATCCATAGACTGCAAGTGTGACATCTTGACTCATCGGCCAGACTTTGGTAACCCACTAATGAGCCCCTGCTTGGACTTTGGGTAATGAAAAACACTGAGTCGGTCTGATAAAACAAGTGTGGTCTGTAGTACACACTTGAAGGTGGAGTGCCCCATGCTTGTTGATTCAATTCCTAAACCATATGGATCATTTTCCTATCAAATTAATTTAACTGTATTTGTTTTATGATAGAACTTATTTTAGAATTTTTATTTGAATTTTTATGAACCATTAGATATTTTATTTATAATTTTTGTATTTATAAAATTAAATATATTTATTTGACAATAATTTAAATATTCAAATTAGGTTCTAAAATATTTTTATTAATTTTATATATATACAAATATTATGGGGGTCCATTGTGCACATGGGCCCGCTATATTTCTAGAAGGTGGGGTCCATGAGTGCCTCCCTTGGGTGGCACGCCCCACCCTTTATTCTCTTTCCTATTTTTTAGTGATATGACATGTGGCCATATGGTTGTAAGATATTGACTTAATATATCTTTGAAAGATTTTGTAGAAAGATTGAGTAGATTTGTCTTATTTTATAGTATGCACAATACTTTGATTAAATTTATTTTATCTAATTTTTATTGATGGGAAAATGGTTTAGAAATGGGGGATAAGGGTTCATCCACCTTCCATAATATTGATGGCCCATTTATCAAATGGATGACTCAGATCTCTCACCCCACAAGTCACATTTGATCGACAGTTCATGTTCAATCTTACAAGAAGAGGCAAGCCATGGAAAACCTTAAGAAACCCTAATCTTGTTCAGGCCTATAAAACAAGGGATTGTCTCTTAAAAAAATTTTTTTCCCTCTCTTAAGAAAGTTTCTCTCGCTCACGTTTGATCTCAATCTCCCACATTGTGAAAAGGGGCTGAGGGTTTAGGTTATGGAGTTTTTCTCTTTCCCTTCTCTCAACTATGGATTATGGTTAAGGGTTTTAGGGTTAGCAAAAGAGAATCAGTCTCACTCAAACTAGGTTGCTAAGGGAATTCATTTAGGGTTTGAGTATGTCATCAAAGGGGTTCATATTCCATTAGTGTGGCTTGGCCTAAACTTGCTTTCCTGAATTGAGATTGAAGCAAGATTATCTATCCCATGCCATCGGATGGTGGTCACTTGGTGAGGGGTGTAATAAGACCAGTTGAGGTAATCTCTGACACTCTTCTCTCTTAATTCTTGTAATCTTATCTTTTATACTCAAGCGTAGTGCATAGTTATTTCAATGGCATTCAGTTTTAAGATTTTGCTTTTATTGTTATGTTGATTTTATTTTGGAGTCTATATTGTTGTAATAAGACCACTTGTAAGTGATCTTTTGCTAAAACAAATGGGGTGAAATTAAAATATATATATATTATTATTCCCCAATAAAAGATAACATAGGTCTTTCTTTCAAAGTCAACAAGGTTTTATAACATTGACAACAATTGTGCATTTGTATCAATATAAACAAGCAATGGAAAATACAAAATATCCAAGTAGAATGAAAATCCAGCGATATTCATTACACAGAGCACAAAGATTTTTTGTGGTTCAGTCATAAATCGTGATTTAAGTCTATGGGAAAACGGCACGAGACGTTACTTACTGATTTAGGAAGATTACATCTTGAAATAGAACTAAAACCATCAATTTCCAGCAGCCCTTTCTCACTCTAAACAGGGTACCAAAGACACCCAAAAACAGGTTCTCATTGATACTTTCTCTGACTAAAATAAGGCACAAGCACACCCACAATGGAGTTCTAGCCTTTTGCTCACTTTGTCTCTCTAAAACATAGCATACTATGCCCTCAAGAGAAAACCCAATTGCAGCCCAATCTCTCTATCTTTTTCTCACTCTTTTTCTTTCTAAACAAAAGGGTTTTAATCCCTTTTGAAAAATTAAAGTTCATACACACCACAACCATTGAATTAGCTACATTCCAATGATCCAAAATAAAAGTGAGAAAAGTCAAATAAAACTCCCACATGTGTGATTTGTTTTCAAACATGTAACACTCACTTCACCAAAAAATAAGTGTTCACGGACTTGAAAGATCTATATCTTTTTTAGTTTTAGCTTTCATAATTAGTTTTAGAAATTGATGTTAGAGTCATCATGAGATTTTTGTTACCCAAGGTGCTTTTCAGGTGAGGAGCCTAGAATCCTTAGACCGATCGTCGTTTTTTTTTTGTTTGAAAAAATAGAGGTCCAAGGCTCCATCTTCAAACCACTCGTTGTTTTTTTAAAAAAAATTAGTAGTCTAAGGTTAGAATCCTCGGAACTATCATTCTCTTTCTTTAGGAAAAACAGGGGTCCGAGGCTCCCATCCTCGTACCACTCCTTATTTTTTGAAAAAACATAGCAGTCTGAGAATGGGAATTTCGGTCTGCTCGCTATCATTTGAAAAAAAACTAGCAGTTTCAGAATGTTAACCTCAGACCGCTCCTTCTCTCCCTAATTTCTCTTCTTACTTAAAATGAAAGGGGCCTCTCTTTCCAAACTTTAAAAGGAAATATTTTTCCTTCAAGCCGAAAGAGGAATTACTTGTTGTAAATAATTTGCATAGACTACACAATTTGGCAAGTTAATGGGGGAGAGAAGGAGCGGTCCAAGGTTAACATTCTCGGACCGCTATTTTTTTCAAATGATAACGAGCGGTCTGAGATTCTCATTATCAAACAGCTAAAATAAGGAGTGATTAAAGGATGGGGACCTCAGACCCTGTTATCCTTATCAAAAAGGGAACGATCGGTTCAAGAATTCTATTCTCAGACCGCCCCAACTAAAAACTATTAATTAAAATGTGGTCCGACATCCTCAAACTGGGGACGTGCGTCAAGGAACCAAATAAAGAAATCTAGGAATGAGTCCTCATCCTTTAAGTTATGAGAAATAATTTTTTGAGTTTGAAAGAGCATGCCATCATGTACTCCTTTGAGTAAAACCCAATCTAAGAGAATTTTTTCAATCCCAAATTGTGGGGATGTAACTTTTTCAAACTATTGGCCCGCCTCAAATAAATAAATTGTACTCTCTATATTCTTGAAGACAATATCCTAGGACCAAGGACCGTGCGAATTTTAATAGTAATATCTAAGTGTTAAAATATTAAAAAATTAAATAAACAATATAAGCATCTAATAATTCCATAATGGATGAAGTTTCTACAAGAAACAAGCCAACCACTTCTCTACGGAAAATAAGCCTCTCAATTTTTGGGAGTCCAAAAAAGGTACCATCACAATGTTTATGTCTTAATGAAGCTTTATTCTCTCTAAGTGGAAATTGCATCTTATGCACAGGAGGCTCTAGCTCCCTCTCTCTCCAGAGGAACCACCATTCCCATATGGTAACTCAACTATGGCACACAAAAATTGTCAACATTTTTATCATATATATATAAGATTAGGAGTCCATACTAAATAAGAAACTTCCTATTGATATTATTTATATCTCAAAAGACCAAGAAATATATCCATCCAAGAGTCATAATCTTTTTGGATTTTTATTTCCCTTAGGAAACTTATAAAATATCAATCTCAATCCCATATAATATAGGAATATCTCAATTCTCAATATCAATCACAATCCCACAAACTATAAAAATATCTCAATCCTACAAAATACAAGAATATCTCAATGTTGGTGATTTTGGATAGCACCAAATCCAATAATCTCCACCTTTCACTTGCTCACCATGCCAACATCAATTGGTTAGCTTCATGGATTCTTCATCTTTCGCCAAATAAATTTTTTCATTATTTTTATTGAAAAATAAAGCTTGCTATCAAATTTCTCGACCTCAAACTTTGCTTTTGAAACCTTTATTGCGATACCGAAAAACCCAAAACCAAACTCTGATACCACTTGTTGTGCACGTGGAAGCAAGAAACCCAATGGATCAATATTTGACAAATGAATTATGAGAAATAAAGTATTAAACACATACCACATGAACACAAAGGATTTACGTGGTTCACCCCACGAGCAAGACAAATCGAAATCCACTATACCAATGAAAATTACATCAAAGATTTTGGGACAAAGCTCGACAAAAATCCAAGTTGAGCTAACCCTTTTAAATCAATCTTCCTTCTTTCTCTCTTTACTTCTGGCAACCATTACCAACAACACCAGATAAAGATATGAGAGCAACGAGAAACTTAATTTCTATTTAACTAAAAAGATAACAACTCAAAATCTCTATGGAAACCACTTCTCTGCAAGAAAGTAACAAGCCTCTCAATCTTCGGAAGTGTCTAAATGAAGCTTTATTCTCTCTAAGAGGAAATTGCATCTTATGCACAAGAGGCTCTAGCTCCCTCTCTCTCGAGAGGAACCACTATTTCTATATGGTGACCCAAATAGGGCACACAAAAATTCTAAGCAGTTTCATCCCATATATATAAGTTTAGGAGTCCATACAAAATAGGAAACTTCTTATTTATAGAGAG
>NW_006497508.1:2248930-2313294 GCF_000471905.2 Amborella trichopoda
AGTGCCAATCTTTTTGGATTTCTATTTCCATTAGAAAACTTATCAAATATCAATCTCAAACCCACATGGGAATATCTCAGTCCTCAATATCAATATCAATCTCAATACCACGAAATATGGTAATTTTGTTTGAAGTAAAATTAAACATTAAAAAAAAATACAAAAAATCTTGAAAATATGACAATTATGTTTGAAGTAAAATTAAACATTAAAAAAAAAAATTACAAAAAATCTAGAATATATGACAATTATGTTTGAAGTAAAATTAAATAAACAGACCCCCAAATGAGGTTAAAAAAGTAGTGAAAAATAGATTTCGAAATTTTAATTTGTGACCATAGGTATTTTAAAAATAATTTGAAATGAAGGAACAATAGTATTTATGGCTAAAATACTTTCCAATCATTACAAAAATGTTAGAAAAAAATATAAACAAACAAAAAACAAAATTCTTAATTTTTATAATTTTTTTAGATTATTATTTTTAAATCCCCAGCTTGCCACTAAAATCGGGTCGACCTATAGGTGGTTCCTGGTAACAGGCCAGGTCCGGGCAGTTCAAGCCGGCCCTTTTGCAGGTCGATTTGTCTCATTTATTTAGAACAAAATCCCTCGCCTCCAGCAAATGTAGCGTAGTGTACGTCAATTGTAGAGTAAATGGTAAAAACATGCAACACCTTTTTTTTTTACTAAGCTTTTTCAAGTTGATTTCTCTTTATTTTTAAGTGTCTCTAGTAATAATTTGAAGGTAAATTCATATACCAATAAAACAAAAGAGGTTACTTCAATACCAAGTAAAGTTGTCATATAAAGATTTCAGTAATTTAGATACTGGAAAAAGATGAGATTAGCCCACTAGCTCATATGAGCATATGAGCCCAAGGTCTCAGATTGATTCTGGGCCGATCTGATAATCACAGATGTCCAGTAGTATTTAAATTTTATTTATTTTTCTACAAATACAAATCACTTAAAATTTTATACGTATGTTAATAAAAAATAGATGAATCTTCGAAAAATATCGAAAAAATATTTTACAAGGAATAAATTGACCAAAATACCCCCAAAAAATTTTGGGAGGTATTTTAGGTTATTTAATTTTCACGAATAATTTTTTTTATATTTTTATTAGGTTCTCCTTGATGAAAAGAACACACATATAAAATTTCAAGTGATTTGGATATGTTGAAAATAAAATAAATTTCCAAGTGCTACCTGACATTCGTGATCGTCAGATCGGCCCAGATTCAATCGGAGCCATTGGGCTCCTATGTTCATTTGAACAAGTGAGCTAATCCCATCTCTTCCCTTACATATAGACCCTAAAAACATAGGGCAAATATGAAATGCTCTTATAGTCGAAAATTATAAAGAACTGACGGCCAACTCGTGATTTTTTTTCCCTTAAATTGCCCTTATATTTGATGCCATCCTCAAACCGAATTTGAGTTGTTTTTTTATAGTTTTTTTTGTCAAACCGAGTTTGCCTTTTTGTCTGTAAAATTGTTTTTTAAGGCAGTTTGAAGGTAGAATCCTCAGCGATTTTTCTCTTCTTTTTAGAAAAAACCAACAGTCAGAGGATAGGGACCTTAGAAGGCCCTGGACCGTGAATGGAGCTCAATTTTAAGACGTGCCAACGTCTCCATCCTCAAACAACTCTTTATTTTATGAAAAAAAGTGGCGATATGATAATCGGAAACTCAAACAGCTATTGTCCTCCTAATATTGACCTATCACTTTATTTTAATGAGAATCAAATTTTTTTATTTTAATGAGAACATCAAATTCAAGCAACCATGCCAAAAGACATTATTTCATGCCTCTTACCCGCACTTTGACTCACATATGAACATAAAACACATGGCAGTAATCAATTTGTACGTTGAGACATCAGCATCTATCCTTTCAATGGATGGTGATTGAGATAGAGTCGTGCCCACCATTGAGAACCTCTCAAGGAGTCCATCGATGTAATCACCCAATCAATAATGTGCTGTTTATTTAACATACTTTGTTTTCTTTAAAGGCAAAAGATTAGGGAGGTTCCAGCGTGAGTAAATTGTATATTTCATTAGTCAGCCTAAACACCATTGTCGAGTGCTTTTGCAGTTGTGTGACACAAAACTAACAAATCATATTTATCCACCTTTAATAACAAATCAAGTAACCGAAAAAGGTGAAGAACAGTTCTCTTCAAATTTACCACAAGGTAAATCTTTAGTTAAGTGTCGCCTGTCGGACTAAGCATACAACTTAATCCGGCAGAACCACCATATACAACACCCTTGTTTAATGTGATCCGTTAATGTTGGACACACAGTAGTACCGTGAGGTTCCCATTCTCAGACTACTAATGTTTTTCAAAAATAAGGAGCCGTCCGAGGATGGAACCTTGAACGGCCCTTAAATTCAACTTTACTCAATCCAGGGGCCAGTCCGAGGTTGTTATTCTCAAATCACTATTTTTTCTACAAAAATTGAGAAAGATTGATCCAAGGATTCTAACCTCGGACCGCTTTTACTAAAGAATAAACAAAAAATAAAAAATTTAAATTCGGTCTGAGGATACCATCCAACCTCTGACTGAGGAGCAATTTTGAAAAAAAAAATTGTGGGGTGTCCGTTTATCATTATAATTTCTGACTACGAAAGAAGCATTTTTGTATTTTTCCTATTCTTTTAGGGTCCGCCCATAAATTACTCTAAAACTTTTCATGGAGAGCCAAAATAAGTAGGATCATTCCAATACCAAACAGAGCCTTCATCACTCGTATGGCTCTTTAGACTCTGCCACAAAAATGTTAGGAATGATCGTCGCTGCCCCGACCATGAAACACATTAACTAAATCATGTGGAGGATTGCTGAGACAATGGCGTTTTCAGTTTTGAATTGAAGCCAAGTAGCGAGGCCCACAGAAGAGGCCAAGGTTATGGCTAACAACCCTGAAGGCTTATATGTTGGATTAGTATCTAAAAGAGCATCCATCAGTTTTTTTACAAACTGGTTGATCGGGTTGCTCATTTACCAGAAAATGTACCATGCCACTGGGATGTGGTTGTTTTATGCTGGAATCTAGGAGCCATTTTCTGTTGGCAGTGAATTAGCAAGGCATGTTAAATGGTGATTTCCCCTTTGGAGCTGTGACTAATGACAAAAAGCCCAAGCCATTTATACTGGGGTGCGGTTTGTATAGAGCCTACCTTAAAATAGAGTCGAGAAAAGTGGTTTCAATACTGGAAATCTTTGTCATAGCCTTAAAATATATTTTTATATTTATTTATAAATTTTAAAGCTTAAAAAATAATGTAGATCGACAGATCAATGAAAACTTGAAAATCTTGAAAATTAACGGTAAAAAAATGCGTAACAAAATGTACTCTTTTCAAAACTTGAAATCCATTTTTTTCTCATGTGCATGCATCTTGATGTCGAGATGATCAATTAGAGGAAATTTGGGCATCATAACAACCTCTTCCAGTGAAATTTTTTTATGGGTTCCAAATTGATTGTTTAGAGCCTCGGCTCTATATAAACATTGCCCTACTGATTTGTTTGTTAAAAGACCCGTGGGATAAGACTAGCTACACAGGTGGAGGAGACACTACGTCACCCACAATCAAAGTTGATGTCACCCCTACTTCATAATTAATGTCGCCCACCATCCAAACTGAAGCAAAAGGTCAGCATATGTGTGTGCGCACTCTGTGTGTGCGTTCGCATTGTGTGTGCGCTCTGTGTGCGTGTCCGCATTTATGAGTGTGCATGCATTTGCATGCATGTATAATGTATGCGTGTGTGCATGTGTGTGTATACGTATGCGTGATATTATTTATACTCAAAAATGAAGGCAAGGAACTTGTTCCCCACCTTGGTTTCAAGCATAGACTTGTCAAAAAGGATTGGTAGACAAAAGGGTTTTGTAAAATTACATTCCGAGCGAGAATCGGGCCACAAGACCATCTCTCGCTCGGACCGCCGAAGATCCGAATTCCCAGCCTTGGAGTTCGAGAGGAGTTTCGAAATATTTAATGAAAAGAGGGGGGTTTTATGAAAATATTTTTAAAAAAGGAAAACTATTAAATGCCACTAATGAAATCAAAAGAAGATGGACAATCATACCTAAGGTCGGGGCCCTGGGCTCGGTTCCCATTGTCAATGTCGGTTCAGAGTCGATAATTGTACAGCTAGTCCCCGTAATTCAAGTTTTACAGGTCAAAGTAATGGTTGGAAGAGGGATAGATAGGTCAGATTCTCTGAACCGCCTTTGCTTTGGATTTAGTTCAATAAGATTCCTAAGGTTTGAGATATAGGGTTCGGCTTTGATTTTACGGGTTGGATAAGCTCGGGTTTGGTCGGGCGGAGCTTACATATATTTTATCAAAATTCTCGGCCATTGGCTCGAAGAGAAGCCCTCTATTTATTGACAAAACAGTTTCATGATCATTGTTGGGCATTTTTTATGCAATATGTGCCCTTCAAATTCTAGCGCTACTTGCAACGACTTCAGCGCCACTGGCAATGGCACCCAATTAGCATTTATTACAGTCAGCACCACAAAACGCTCCAAGGTCATGTGATCCTAGCCCAAGTACAACTTTGTGGGCATGGTGTCAGAGGCCCAGTGACATTAGCAGTGTCATTGGAGGCATTCAGAGTGACTTTCTAATACAAATTTCCATGAATCCGAGAGTGGCATGCCTTTCGTACTTACACCTTCCATGTTAGTCCTTGCCAACACAAGTCAGTCCATACTGATATGTTACACAGGTCACATACATCGAACCTGTATCCATCTGTGACTATCAAAGTCCTGACACTGTTGTCAGTCTCGCTGGCGCCACTGGCAATGTCATCAAGTCTATTTTCTTTTGTATCACTGAGTTTGTCCGGAGTGCTGATCAGTTTTCTTGTGTCGGCATTGGGTGTGGCACTGATGCCATTGACAGTGGTGTTGGAACTTTCTGCTTCTTGATTGCTTTGAGCTTGGTATTTCTTGGTCTTGCCATGCCTTATTCGTTCTTCAGTGGGATTCCTCAGTGCTTTGAGCTCTACTAAGTGGTCTTGGTTCATGGGAGATGGTTTATGGTTAGGTCAGGAAGTGGTGTCAATAGTGCAAGTTCCGGGATCATAATCACATGACTACTATTGCCCTTCTTTGTCGCTTGTGTCACAAGGTAGAAAAGAAGTAAATGCATGGGACACAAAGTTGGGCGGTGAAGTATGCAACAACATTGTCTCTCGGAAGCCTGATAGCAGTTGACCCTATTGAGCATCATTGGGTCAAATGAAATGATATAGTGGAACATGAACTCAGTGGGAGTGTGGTCCCTCGTGGGACTGAGCTTAACGTGCTAGACCAACCGGTTTGAAAAAACACATGTTACCTGAGCATATAAAACTATCTGATAAGAGTTCCAATAGATCATCCCTTGATGAGGTCGGAGTATGCCCGGATGAGTGAGTCAAGGGACTGTGTGACCCTTGTGTGTGTTGGTGGCCTTCAGAGACGGGGGCCAAAACCTCCTTTGCGAGCATCACACGACATGCATAATGATAATCATTTTGAAAAAGAGAACCACCTTTTAGGGTGAAGCTTATGGATGTGCGAGTGATATACGACAAAGCAGTTGTGGTCGCATCAAGTCTAGGTGACATTCTTATGTATCTAGGAGAGAACCTGAAATCCACAAATTGGGATTACGACCCCTTAACTCATCGGCCAAACTTTGTTTACCTACTAATGAGCCCCTGCATGGACTGTGGGTCATGGGAAACACTCGATTCATTTGATAAAGCAAGTGTGGACCGTAGTCCACAATTGAAGGTAGAGTGCCCAACGTTTATTTATTTAATTCCTAGATCATATGGATCATTTTCCTATCTAATGAATTTAAATATGTTTGTTTTAATGATATATGATTTTAGAATTATTATTTGAATATTTCTAGTTCTCTGGATATTTTATTTATCAAATTTGGATTATAAAAACAAATATATTAATTATAGATTAATTTAAATTTTCAAACTTGATTTTACGGATTTCTAAAATTCATATAATTAATTTTAATATTGCATGGGAGGCCCATTATGTTAATGGCTCACCATTGCCTATGGGTGGGACCCATGAAGTACCACCTAGTGTGGCCCACCCCACCCTAATGAAACTTTCATTGTGTTAGTTCAAGCTTCGGCTTGAAGAGAACGCTTTAAAGTGCTCTGGAAAGATTTTCCCTTGAAGAAGCTTTCAAATGATTTTTGGAAAGCATGAGAAGGCTTGTGTATAATGTTGGTAAGCACTATATTCTGAATTGCATTATTTTATTTAACATCTATTGATGGGAAAATGGTTTAGTAATGGGGGATAAAGGTTCTAACATCTTCCATAATGTTGATGGCCCATTTATGGAATGGAGGGCTCAAATCTCTTATTCCACAAGTCACCCAAGATCAATGGTTCATATGCAATCTCACAAGAAGAGGCAAGCCAAGGAAAATCCTAATAAACCATAATCTTGTTTAAGCCTATAAAAAGGGATTGTCTCTACCTAAAATTCCTACACACCATATCTTTCTCTCTCTCTCTTAACCAACTAAAAGGGGCACATCCCATGTAGAATATATATATATATCTCTCTCTCTCTTAAGAAAGTTTATCTCTCTCTCATGAAAGCCTAAAGGGGGCACTGCCCACTCTCTCATCTTTGAGATCTCTCTCTTTCTCACATTGTGAAAAGGGGCTAAGGGTTTATGGAGTTCTTCTCTCTCCCATATCTCTACTATGGATTTATGGCTAAGAGTTTTAGGATGTAGCAAAAAGAGAATCCATCTCTCTCAAACTAGTTTGCTAAGGGAATTCACCTAGGGTTTTAGTTTGTGATCAAAGGGGTTCATGTTCCATTGATGTGGCTTGTCCTAAACTTGCTTTCCTGGTTGAGATTGAAGGTTGATCATTGATCTTGCGCCATCGGATGGTGGTGACTCGGTGTGGGGTGTAATGTACCATGTTGAGGTAATCTCCGACATTTTTTTTTTTTTCGTGCTATATTTAATTCTATTGTCATTATATTCCCAAGCATAAGAATTGTGGATATTTTCTTTGTTTAAAGAAAATTGGTTTAATGGCATCAAGTTTTTTAAGATCTTGGATTTGTTAGTTTTATTTTCTTTTAAGCAAGAGTTATTGTAATAAGACTACTTGTAAGTGGTATTTGCCAAAAGAAAAGAAAATGGGTGAAAAAAGATAAATAAATAAATATATTCCCCGACAAGATCATATTAGTCTTTCTTTCAAGCATTTGGTTTATGAGACTAGGAGGTGAGCTGGCCCATCGATCGGGATGATCACTGTCCCCTCCGTTTTGTTGGCTAAATTTGTGGTGTCAATATTTTGATAAAGTTTGAGTTTTTGTAATCAGAGGAGATGCTTCAGATGGGAAGGATAGAGAAATTCTTATCAATTGAGCAACGAGCAAGTTCATGCCTCAAGCGTTTTCCTAGGCTTTTAAAGTTGAGAAATCTTGGGATTGGGGGTGCTTTCCTTTTTCTTTTCTGGCTTTGCCGGGGTGTGGGTGTGTTGTGTTTTTGCCATGGTGTTTTGCCTTTTGAATCCGGATAGCCTTTTGTGCACCTGGGGTTAATTCGACTCATACCTTTTTCAAAACGTTTTTGAAGGATTTAGAAATCAGGGAGAGATTTTAGAAATAAATTCTGACGCCAGTGCAGAATGGACCAAAGCCTATACATCATACAATATATACAGTGCATAAAATAGCAAACCTTCCCTGGAGAGATGCCCAAACAAATTTGGGAAAAATATGTTATGACATGGTCATGATAACAGCCAGGTCAAAAAGATGCTTAATCACCATTCTACCAATAGGTTGGGGGGTAATGGGGAGAGAGGGGGTCTCATCAAACATATTTGTTATTGCTCAGTCAACCATTGATTGGACAATGATAAACACTTATGACCATGATGTTATAATGACCAAATGGATCATACTGTACTTTTCCGACACTTTTTGGATAGATCCCTCCTACCTGACAAATGGTGCAATAACTTGATGTTTTTCATGTTTTGTGATGCATACCACAATAGCATTGCGTCTGAGAAACACATCAATAATCATGCTAAAATCATCATCATTGTTGACATCTAATAGGAATGACTGGAAATCTATGCCAGGATATCTTTACTTGATATTAATTTCATCTTGTGAGCAACATGCTGACTCCATATATTTTCAAACAAAGTTTAGAAAAGTTATTGCACCATTAACATAAACTCCATGAGTACGGCTTCCATTCCAAACAGCCTTTCGAGACTACTGAGCTAAGCGCCCGTCAAAGATGCAAAGCAATGGCACTTTATCATCAGAAATAGCTTGTATCCAAACTGTACATTCCAATGAATAATTAGCTCAGTGCTTAAATGGAAATGGGATGCATTCCATTACTCAACAATTAGAGTAAAAATAGAAATGGACAACCAATAAACATAGTCAGGAATGAATATCTCATACAAGTTAGCAGCGCATGCCTCACTCATTTTGATAGCAACTAATAGTACAAAAGAAATACCCGTATATGGAAATGTTTAATGTGCCCTTGATTTTAAGAAATATTTGTCATACTCCTAAAATCAGGTTTAATGTCCATTTCGGATGTGCCTTGAATGAGTTCAAAATGCATTTTCTGCACCACATGGTTAATATTGTAGTGGTTGTGAATACAACACCATTTGCAAGTGAACCTTACAACTGGAGGGATACTCTGACACCAATCTAGACCATGTTATGCAGAAAAAAAAACCGATGTTCTTTTCTGTTACCATTCGCAATTTACCACTCCTTGAATAGTGTAGGATGATAGAATCCAATTAACCGTTCCTTCAATAGTGTAAGGGGAGAATCCAACCCGCTCCTTCAATACTGTAAGAGGGGAGAATCCAACCTACTCGCCAGTGTAGCGTTAGCAAGTAACTTACATTATTTCAGAACACGGTGGAATTCAATGTAAATACCTTAGTCAAGATATGGAATATCAATCATACTGCGCATCACAGAACAGCTCAGGATAAGTTAGTGATGACTCATGATTCATAAACATCACAAACTAATACTGCAATTCAGTAACAACTGTTACACATTGGCTTTCTACGCTTTTAAATAAATGAATACTTGTCTTTTTAATCATAATAATTCATTGAAGATGTGTATAGTCCCATCATGATGCAACCATAAGAGTGCAACAAATGAAGACGAAATACGAAAGTAGATAGCCAAGACATGGGGGAGAGGGGAGGGGAAACGTAAGAGAGATACGTACATGCTAATGCATTGATTGTTAGAGAACTCAGTCTTCCCTCCTTTGCAAGTTTATTGGCAAAATTGGCTGCCTAAAGAAACAGCTAAAAGTGCAATTGACCGAAATCTCATTGCAAGGATCTCCTAATGGCATCTGCCAACTGCCACGGAATTGGCTCACAATAGGGTGTGAGAAGAGTCTATACGTTGGCATAGATAGGACTGGAATTACAAATCCTTATAGGGATCAAGAAAGACATCCTCACATATCCAATGTTGTCTCTAGAAACACTCCAACACCTGGCTAGGGCCTGGTTACCGTGAGTAGCTACCGGACTTGGTTATTTCACAGCTTCATAATCTCCTCCAAGAGTTTGAACAAGTTTACATCTCTTCTAATCTTGAAGACTTGGTCATATGGGAATAAAAAACTGACAGAATTTTTTTTATAAAATAAGTGAATAAGCTCCTTTTTATGGATCGGGTCCGTATTGTTGATATCTCTTTGGATTCTATTGGGAAATGGCCAGTTCCAATTAAAATCCAAGCCTTCATATGGGTTGCATGTCAAAAAAAATGTTTAACAGTAGACAATCCATAAAAGAGGGGTAAAATTCTTCCAAACATTTGCTTGATGTGCAAAAATGATGAAGAATCTTGTCCTCATCTTTTCCTTCACTTTCCTTTTGCCTCTAAGTTATGGCTCTGGGCCTTCTCTTTATTGGGTTTTTCCTCATGGTACCTTTGAATCTCATCAACATTATTAACCACCTTTCGGCTATTGGATTACCAAAAAATTGAGTTGTGATTTGAAAAATTTTCAAAAGTGTAATCTTATGGCATATTTGGTTAGAACGTAACAAGAGAACCTTTGATGGGGTGTCTCTGAGTATTGAAAAGATAAAAGATCTCATTTTACAATCTTTTTGGAATTGGTTTACCTCCACGCCTGAAGGGCGGGGTACTCTTTGGACTGATATTTATATCAATCTGAATTTTTTGGTTCATTCATCTTCTCACTCTAGCCGTCCCCTTAGAACTTGGATTGCACCTCTAGAAGCTTGCCTCAAACTTAATTTTGATGACAGCTCATTTGAAAATCCAGGGCTTGCAGGTATTGGTGGGCTTCTTCGAGACAATTTTGGATTGGTTATTTTTTTTTATTCGGGTCCTTCTGGGTCTACCATAGCCAATCATGCTGAATTGGTTGCTCTCCTTCAAGGCCTTCATATTATCATCGACAGGGGTTTCATCGGTGATATTTTAATTGAAGGGGATTCCCTGAATATTATCAAGTCGTGTAGAAACGAGCAAAGAATCCCCTGATCCTTATTTACTCTTCAGTTAAATATTCAAGACCTATGTGTCTAGCCTAACTTATGAATAAGCTTCGGCCACACCATGCCCGAAGCCAATGATGTTGCAGATCGTCTTGCTAAACAAGGTATTTCTCTTCCCTTTTTGCAAGTTTCTAACATTTTGATCCAATCTTTGTAATGTTGTGTTCTTGAAGAAGTTCATAACATTTGTCAAAAAAAAAAGGTGTTCCATCAAAAAAAACAGAAACTAACTGTCCAAATGTTTACTTACTAGAATTATTATTCCTAGTTTTAAAAATTTATTATTTTATCATATTCATGATCTTCATGTTAGAGACATGTCCTTAAAAATTAAGTCTTAAAATCCAGCTAAAAATAGATTTATTAAGAGCCTCGCATTTCTACGTATATGGGCTGGACCTCATAGAAACCGAGTCCTTATGTAAAAGAACATCTCCCGTAAAAATGTAAAGGGTGTGGTTTGTATAAGGCTGAGGCTTAACCAATCAATGTAGTTGACATCTTCAAATAGTTCCCCAATATATTGTTTGAGTAATAGAAATTTTAAAAATAGCCTGAAAATTTAAAGTACGAAAGTAGTGTAAACAAAGTAGATCTATTAATACTTGAAAATATTCATAATTAATGTTATACATAATCTATTACAAGATGCAATATGTCCCAGACATGAAATCTACTTTTTCTCATGTTCATATATCTTGAGTTCGAGATGATCGAATTGAAGGTTTTTTAGCAAAAAAAGCCTTTTCTAAGGAATTTTTTGGTGCGCTTAAATTTTAGTGTTTAGGGACTCATGCTCATATAAACCTTTTCCAAATGAAAAAGCAATATATCGTTATACTTTAGAATTATTATTATTAGTATAAATAATGCGCTTTGGACTAAAGAAAAATAGGTGGGATATGCCGAATGAAACATAATATTGTTCTATGAGGTAATTTAGTAGAAATGTTATATGATGATCCAAGTAAACAACACCCCCCCCTCCCCTTCTCCCATTTCTCTTGCCATCTCTCTCTACCTGCCTTCTCCCTCTCTTGCCTTGCCCTGCCTCTCTCTCTGCTCAACATCAGTTTCTCTTCCCCTTTCTCTCTCTCCCCCCAACATCAATATATCTCTCTCTCCTCTCTCTCGCATTGAAAAATTACAGTCCGACGTAAAAAGTATGTTGAACCGGCATCTAGTTTTGGGAAATCTATAGCCTCGTGACCAGTTTGGCACACTTCTGTGCTGGATCGACACAAAAACCTAAAGAGCGACCCGACACAAAAATGTGCCTGACTCTGGCTTCTAGAGTTTCAAAAGCCCTGTGACTGGTCCGGTAGATTTTTGTGCGGTAGAAATATTTGCTTCGGCATCGCAAGAAAGTGTGATGGACAAACCACAAGGCTTCTGAAATTTCGGAAGCCAAAACCTGGTTACAAGGCTTTTAGATTTCTAAAAGCCATAAGCTTGTCTGGACCACATTTTTCATGGAGGGAGAGAGATTGGGCGGAGAGAGAGAGCAGGTAGAGAGAGGGCATGTAGAGAGAAAAAGAGAGAGGATAGGTAGAAAGAGATAGGACGGGTAGTGAGATAGAGAGAGATGGCTGGTAGAGAGAGAAAGAGGGAGGATAGAGAGAGAAGGCTGGTATTAGAGGGATATTTAATGGGTACGGTCAAGGAAGGATACGATAGTTTAGCCTGTAAAATATTTTTTTTTTTTGCTTGGGGGATAAAAACAAGAAAAGAAATATATATAACTATGTATGATACTAAAAATATTAGGATATAGAATCTCTACAAAGTTCATTTTGAGGGTATACATAATTTTCCCAAATTTTTACAAGCTCTACCACTAAAATGTCAAGTGAATGCTTGCGGTGGGATAGAATGTAAGGGTCTCACAAGAGTAATAAAAGGCACAATATTTCTGAAATTGAGAGACATGACGGTAGCTATTGCAATCTGTAAACTGCTATCAGGAGCACCTCCCATAAAAAAGAACTGGTGCAGCTTGTGGTACCAGGAAAGCCAAAAATGTAGGAAATAGAAAAGAGAGAGACATAGACAATAAATAGGGAAAAGTTTCTATATTTTTCCTACTACATAGAAGATTTATGCTTCCCCTACCATCCAGCCATTCAAGTTTGATCAAGTGAGTCACTCACCGTTTGATCTTAGATCCAACATCTCAGAATATTTTATTTTTAATTTTTTTATAAATTGTATGAATATAAAGTTGATATGTGCAATCTTCCCATTGGGACACACCTATTAAAAATATTAAAAAAAAAATTTTCATAAAATATGATGACCAAAATACCCTTTAAATATTTCAAAAGTATTTTGGTCATTTTATTTTATTGAGAATATTTGTTTTAATATTTTTTTACAAGTGAGTGTTTAATAGAGGATTGGACCCCCAAAATTTGGTCTAAAAATATTTTATATAAAAATATTTAAAATAAAAAAGTACGGAGACGTTACATTGTGATTGGAGTAATCTTAGCCCTCTATTTAGAATGGATGGTTGGATAAGGAGAAATACATAAGTTTTATACTATAGGGGAAGCATAGAAACTTGCCCTACACAATAATAGAAGAAAGAAAACATTAGAGAGAGAAAGACATGAATAACGTATTGCTTACACACTAAGCAGCATTCAAGCTGCAATCCACATGCCAATCTTTGTTTCAAAAACTTTAAAAAAGTAAACGTTAGATTCACAGACATGAAGGTACCTGATGTAATTTGGAAACAACTGTGTAAAGAGCATATCCCATAAGAATCAAAAACCAATGTACACCAAAAGTCATATCAACTATAATTGACGTGGTAACTGCCGTAATTTGTGACAAATAGTCAGATCATCTATAACTGACATGGAAGCTGTTATAATTTGTAAACAGTTGTAATGATCATTACCAATAATATACGACAAGTGTAAAATAATAGTTCTCCAAGGAAAAAAAAAATTAAATGGTTCAAATATCTTCATCCAAAAATATCATTTTTAATTTTTTGAATTTTTTTTACAGATTAATAATCTACAAATTTAGGATTAAAATCTAGTTTAGAAATAAATCATTAAGAGACCGATATTTCTACATGTGATTCCGTGAGCTCATAGAAACCGTGTCCATAATAAAATGAGAAAGATGTGGCTTAAGGTAACATTAAAAAAATAAAAATAAAAAAATAAAAAAAGGCAAAGAAACAAGCAAAAAAACATGAGAGAGAGTAAAGACGAAAATATGAGAGAGAGGCCTGAATAATGTGGGAGGAAGGATCATAACATATTCAAAAGGAGAAGACATAAAAATATGGCAAAATCCCTATTACTTTTTTAAGCAAATTACTTACGAACAATATTGGCGGAGGTTTAATACCATTTGGTGTCCAATATTATAAGCAGCGCCCCCAACCCCTGCAGGCTTCTTTTTCTTATGTTGTCCCATGTCAAGCAATGAAAACACTGGACATAGGGTATTATTTCTATTCCTAATTTTTTGTTATCCAGTTTTTGAAATACCGGACGGCTAACATCGAGCGCTATCTCTCTTTCGTGTACATAGCAAATTATATCCCTTTATTATTTTATCGTAGACTTTTGTTGCATTCTGCCTACTTACCACACTACTGCTAAAACTGAAGACACATGGAGGAATTATTAAAGAGAGAGAGAGAGAGAGAGTCAAGAAAAAATCAAAGAAATCAAAGAAATCAAAGGTTGTAGAAAGATATTGAGGGATCTGATTGGGTCTAAGAGGAAGCAACTACAGAGAAATTATAGCTCAAACTTCTTCTCCAAATTGCCAATCATAAATATCCCGATCAACTCTAAACACAATCTGCTCGCTACAGACCCAATTCCAAGCCTTCCATCTCTTTTCACTCTCTCTTGAATATACACCATCCACAATACAACTACGGTTTGGTTCACATAGCAAAATGCGAAAATAATCAAACACCCCAAACGTCTTGCTTCTCTCATCAATGCATGGTGCAGCATTACCAGAGTCATTTTTTTTGCAAGTAAAGTCCATCTGTTTTTGTGAGATTTCTTATTCTTCTTACACTGTCACTTTATCTTCATGAGAAAAGCTTCTCTATCATTATTGGGTGGTGGGTTAGAGAGAGAGTCAACTGGGAGTTGGTTAAGTGAAGAAAAGTGATCTACCAACATATGTGAGAGAGAATCGCGAAATTGTGAAGAAAGGTGAGAAAATTAGGCGGACTTTATAAATCTTAAAATAATAGAGAGAGATGTTTGATGAGCAAGAGGACAAATAATAGTCCGGTATTTCAAATGCCAGATAACAAACTTGTTAGAAACTACGGAGGAAGAACGCTCACTTTGAATTTGTAGTTATCCACACAAAAGAGCTCAATTCAACACAATTTCTTCAATCAACTTGCACAAAAACATAGTACATATATATATAAATAAATTAGGAGTTTTCTAGACTCTTTCTATACCATTATAGTGATGTTTTCCCTCTCATAACTTACAGCCTATATGCATGGACGAAATTACAAGATTATTCAAGAAAATTCTAGATTTCACTCATTCCCAATTCAATTGCATGCATTGCATGCTTTGAACTCCTCTCTCTCAATCTTGGGACTCCTCTTTCACAATCTTGGAATTCCTCTCTCTCAATCTTGGAGTTGTGAACTTGGAACTCTACACAATTCTTTGACATCAGTCCAAAATTACCTTGAAAATAACTTTCCCAAAATGTCCCTTACATTTCAATCTAATACCCAAAATACCCTTATACATAATCAAAGCTTATTTTAACATCCCCCTTTAAGCTTGATTTTCCAACTTGATTACTCCTAACGTAACTTTCAATTTTTGAAAGAATTCATATTTGAGAGGTTTTCTAAAAATGTCGGCAACTTGATATTGCGTCTTTGTATAAACAAGTTCAACCTTCTTCTATTTCTCTTGGTCTCGAATGAAATGGAACAGTGTATCAATGAGCTTGTTTCTCTCATGAAACATCAGGTTCTTTGCCAATGCAATTGCCGACTTCTTATCTACATGGATTTTGGTGGGAGTCTCTTGAAACTTTGAAAGCTCTTTCAAAAGATTTCGTAGCTACAATGCATGACAAGTACTTGATGTGGTGGCTACATACTCGGCCACACAAGTTGATATTGTCACGTTCGGTTGCTTCTTCAATGACCATGTGAATGTCGTACCCCCTATGTAGAAGACGTGCTCAAAAGTGCTTTTCCTATCATTCAAGTCTCCGGCACAACATACTCAGCCTCACAAGTACTTGTAAAGTGGTTTTCAATTGGGCCGCAAGAGAAATGATTAATCTAATGGTTTTTAAACTGGCAACGAGGCCAAATACCTCATCATAGTCAATTACGGGTCTTTGCTTGTACCCTTTAGGAACAAACCTTGCTGTATACCTTTCAATATCCCCAGTAGCATTTCTCTTTGTGTTGTAAATCCATTTCACATCAATTGATTTGTGGGCCTTAGGAAGTGTTGTAAGCTCCTATGTGTCATTCCTATCAATTGCTGCAATCTCTTAATCTATTGCCTTTTTCCACACTTTCCTTTTACATGCTTCATCAAAATAAATAGGATCCAAATCTATATAAAGACAAAGAAATGTGAGATCTTCATTTTCAACATCAAGCCTACGAGTAACCGAATAAATTTCTTGAAGGCTTTTTATTTTCATGGGCCTATGAGACGAACTACTGGTTTAAGTAAATTGGCCACTAGAAAAAGCATCATGAATAGGATTCAAAGAGCCTTCTTGATAGTCAACTTGTCCCTTATCTTCCAATTCATCAAACTCAATAGTTTTCTTTTCTTGATTATTTTTCCAATCCCATACTCCATTTTCATCAAAGATCACATCTCTACTCAAGAATACCTTTTTGTGATGGGATTGTACAGCTTGTAACCCTTTGTATTTTCTCCATAGCCAATGAATACACACTTTTCTCCGTTTTCATCAAGCTTTGTCCTTTTCTCTTTGGGAATTTTAGCAAAATCCACATAACCCAAGGTTCTTAGATGCTCTACATTTGGCTTGTAGGAGCTCTAAGCTTCTGCGGGTGTCCTATACCATAAACCTTTTATGGGACACCTATTCAACAAATATACCGCACAAGCAACGGCCTCAGCCCTGACCCAAAATTCCTTTTGCATTTATCTTTTAACATGCATCTTGCCATATTCAAGATTGTTCAATTCTTTCTTTGCCCCACAACATTTTGTTGTGGTGTGTAGAATGTGGTCATTTGGTGGCAGACTTCATGTTCGTTACAAAAATTTTGGAAAGCATTAGAATTGTATCCTTCAACTTTATCTGATCTTATCACCTTAATTTGAAAACCACTTTGTTTCTCCACAAAAGCTTTGAATTCCTTAAACACTTCAAACACTTCCAAATTTTTTTGAAGGAAACAAACCCATGGTTTGCTACTATAATCATTATAAAGGTTAGAAAGTACTGACATTTTCCATGTGAGATGGGCTCAAGTGGTCCACACACATCCGCATGCATGAGTTGGAGAGGCTTTTGTGTTTTCCTTGATTTTCGCCTCTTGAAGCTTTCTCGATAGTTCTTTCCTACAATACACCCATCACATACTCCATCGGGTTGCTTTATCCATGGTAACCCATTCACCATTTTTGCTTTTGACAACAATTTCTAACCACCAAAATTGAGATGACCAAAATGAAAATGTCATAACCGTGAATCATCATTGAAAATAGATTTGAGGCATTTCACATTTTCACTTTTGATATTCATTGGAAACATTTTATTCTTAGTCAATCACTTTGGAAATCAAATTGTTTCTTTGGTCCCTCAAGTGAAGGTTACCATTTTTCATAAAATATTATAGCCTTTTTCAAATAATTGTCCCACACTCAAAATGTTATTTTTCATGTCCAGCACATAATATATATCGGAAATAAATAGATGACCGCCATTTTTTGTTTTTATCAAAATTTTACCTTTGCCTTTTAAAGGTCTTTTTGATAATTCTCCTAATGTTACATGCCCATCACTTAATTCATTCAATTCCACAAATAATTCATTTCTACCACACATGTGATTGCTTGCACCGGTGTCAAGATACCAAGTATTCACTTGATTATCGTTTTTATCATTACATGATAATAACAAAGTTGGTTCTTCTTCATCATTTTTCTTTTCAACAAAATTAGCTTTTTCAAATACATCATTTTGGGAACGGTATCTACACTCGGAACTGTAATGGACATATTTTTTGCAATTATAACATTGAATAGTAGTTTTTTCATACCTTGAATGATTGTATGGCCTTGAAAAATTATCTCTTCCTCGTCCTCTTTGAGCATGTGGGTGGTTTTGATCTCTCACACCTCCATAATTAAAGTTGTCTCTTCCACGTCCTCTCCTTCCATTGCCACGACCTCTTTGGCCTCTTCCTCCACAAGATTCTTCATTCTCTTTCTTCACTGTAAGCTTTGTTTGTAGTGCATGCTCTAAAGAGTTCTGAGTCTTCGTTTGCAATATTTGTTCATGGGCTTGCAACCATGAGCTGATCAATAGCCATAGCCTCAAAATCTTATGATTCTTCAATGGCTACAACAATGTGCTCATACTTACGATCTAGTGAGCATAGCGTTTTCTCCATTACTCTTACATCATCTATATTTTCTCCATTTCTCCTCAATTGGTATACAACAACCAAGACCCTTGAGAGATATGCTAAAATATTTTCGGATTCATTCATTTTCAATGCCTCAAAATCGGCCCTAAGAGTTTGAAGGCGCACGTTTTTCACCTTTTCAACTCCTTTGAAAGAATTTTGAAGAATCTCCCATACCTTCTTTGAATTTTCAGCGGAAGAAATTTTCTCAAAAGTGCTCTCATCAATTCCTTGGTAATTAAGAAAGAGAGCTCTCTTGTCCAACCTTCTCGGCTCCTTTAGCACGCTTCTTTGATCATCATCCAAAGCGGCTTCTTCTTGCGGGGTTACTAGTTCTACAGACCTCTTTTCAACCACATCCCAAGCGCCTTGAGACCCCAACAATGCTTTCATTTGAATAATCCAATTCTCATAGTTATCTTTGGTGAGAAGGAGAATTTGTGGTTAGATCAATGGGGTCATTCTTAAGCACTTTGGCTCTAATACCACTCGATAGAAAATTGGGAGGAAGAAGGCTTACTTTGAATATGTAGTTATGCACACAAAAGAGCTCAATTCAACACAACTTCTTCACTCAGCTTGTACAAAAACATAGTACATGTATATACCAATTAGGAGCTTTCTAGACTCTTTCTACACCATTCTAGTGAAATTTTCCCTCTCATAACTTACAACCTTTACGCATGGACGAAATTGCAAGATTATTCAAGAAAATTATAGACTTCACTCTTTCCCAATTCAAATTTGCATGCATTGCATGCTTTGGACTCCTCTCTCTCAATCTTGGGACTCCTCTCTCTCTATATTGGATTTGTGACCTTGGAACTCTACATAATTCTTTTACATCATTCCAAAATTACCCTTAACTTAATTTTCCCAAAATTTCCCTTACATTTAAATCTAAGCCCCAAAATACCCTTGAACAGAGTCAAGCTATTTTTAACAATAACCCCACCATTTATCCTTCTTTCCCTAAACATCAGCCCCATAAACCTATTTATTTTCTTCAGTCTAATAATTTTCCAAAAGATTGACACCATCTCTCTCGTTCATGGATTTCATAAGTTCAATCCTCGAGAATGGTACCTAATATGTGATCAATCCCCTAATCCCCCAGCTTGGCTACGTAATACACCTCAATGACAATGTGGAGGCCTTGACAGATGCATCCGGGAAACTAAATGGAAAGAGGGATAACGTAAGGAGCACATTAGAAGCAGCTGAGAGGGAAGGGAAGCTCTCGCCTAGTGTGGTGAGTGATTGGCTAAAGGTTGTCGATGAAATCGAAACAACAGCCGAGATGATCGAAGAGGAGTATAGACAAGGAAAGACATTTCTAAAGGGGTTATGTAGAAAATGTTGGTCACGATACAAATTGAGCAAGAGGCCTGTGAAGCTCAAGCTAGTAGCTGATGACAGACTTGCAACACAATTTGTTATAGTGAAACCATCTCCTCTAGAGTTCGTGAGAGTGGTAGAAACCACACCCATCAACGACCAACCAACTATTCAAGAAACTTTGTAAAAGGTCCTCTATGACATAAATGACGAACGTTATGGGGTCATCAGTGTATGTGGTATAGGTGGTGTTTGGCACAATGACTATGCTTGAAAATGTAAACAATCACTTCAAAGATAAGGCTTCTTTTGACACTGTTACAATGGTTACGGTATTTGCCACTCCAAATATACAAAGTATGCAAAATAAGATTAGCGAACTCCTTGGATTGGATTTGAAAAATTGCAATGAGGAGGATACGAAAGATAAGTTGTTGGATGCTTTGAGGAAAAAGAAGTTTCTTCTAATAGTGGATGATTTGTGGCATGAATTGAATCTAGGGGATATAGGAATCCCTCAACCTGGAAAGGATAATGGGTGCAAGATTCTTGTGAGCAACCAAAATCTAGATGTATGTACAGACATAGGGCTGAATCCATAATAGAAGTGAAGAAGTTGTCAGAGTCGGAGGCTTGGAGTCTGTTTGTTGCAAAAGCGGGTCGGGATGCTACTTTCCCATCAATAAAACCCCATGCTGAGATTGTGCTTAGAAAGTATGAGGGCTTGCCCCTCGCCATCATCATTGTGTCATATGCCAAGGCAAACCGACACACAATGAGGGAATGGGAGGATGCCATTAAATAATTGAACCAATCAGCTGCAGGCCTTCGAGGTATGGAGCAAAAAGTATTTGATTCTTTAAAGTTTAGTTATGATAGACTTGAAAGTGATATTCTTGTTTGTGCTTTATATAATGTGGACTATTCAATAAACCAAGATGAATTAGCAATTCATTACATTGGAGATGGATTCATTGATAGATAAGGTAGTCTAAGAGCCACTTGGAATAAAATTGCTACTTTGGTAGGGAGTCTTAAAACATTCATGCATGCTCGATAATGGGGAAGAAGTAGGGGAGGTGAGATGAGTGAGCTAGTGTTGTGGATCACTTATCCAAAGTCAAAAGACAACCTGAAGTTCTTGGTGCGTGCCCGAGCTTCATTGAAGGAGGCACCAGAGGTTGTTGAGTGGGAAGAAGAAGATAGAATTTCACTGACCCAAAAAGAACTAGAGGTTCTCCCCGAATTGTCGCAGAGTTGCCCAAAACTTGTAAGGTTGCTGCTCCAAGGTAATGAAACCCTTAAGGCCATTCCCTCAAATAGTTCCTTCGAATGCATGGATCGCCTTCATGTGCTCCATCTTAGTGACACTAGGATTAAATCTCTTCCATCTTCCCTGTCATGTTTAGTAAATCTCTGTGTGCTCAATTTGATCTCCAACAACTCCAGTATTTAGAAATGTTTATGTGAAAATATTGTTAAAAATAAGCTTGAATATGTTCAAGGGTATTTTGGGTATTAGATTTAAATGTAAGGGACATTTTGGAAAATTTATTTTAACGGTAATTTTGGAATGATGGAAAAGAATTGTGAAGAGTTCCAAAGTCACAATTCCAAGATTGAGAGAGAGAGAACAGTCCCAAGATTGAGAGAGAGAGAACAGTCCCAAGATTGAGAGAGAGGAGTCCAAAGCATGCAATGCATGCAAATTTGAATTGGGAATGAGTGAATTCTAGAATTTTCTTGAATACTCTTGTAATTTCATCCAAGCATATAAGTTGTAAGTTATGAGAGGGAAAACTTCACTAGAATGGTGTAGAAAGAGTCTAGAAAGCTCATAAGTGGTCCATATATACATGTACTATGTTTTTGTTTAAGTAGAGTGAAGAAATTGAGTTGATTTGGTCTTTTTGTGTGCATGGTACAAATTCTCAAAGTAAGCCTTCTTCCTCCCTATTTTCTAAAAAGTGATATCAGAGCCAAAGTGCTTAAGAATGGCCCCCTTGATCCAACTACAATTCCTCTTCTCACCAAAGATAACTATGAGAATTGGAGTATTCAAATAAAGGCATTGTTGGGGCCTCAAGATGCTTGGGATGTTGTTGAAAAGGGGTATGTAGAACCGGTAACCCCGCAAGAAGAAGCCGCTTTGAATCAAAATCAAAGAAGTGTGCTAAAGGAGTCGAGAAGGTTGGACAATAAACCTCTTTTTCTTATTTACCAAGGAATTGATGAGAGCACTTTCGAGAAAATTTCTTCCGTTGAAAATTCAAAGAAGGTATGGGAGATTCTTCAAATTTCTTTCAAAGGAGTTGAAAAGGTGAAAAAGTGTGCCTACAAACTGGTAGGGCCGAGTTTGAGGCATTGAAAATGAATGAATCCGAAAATATTTTGGAATGCTTCTCAAGGGTTTTGGTTGTCGTAAACCAATTGAGAAAAAATTGAGAAAATATAGATGATGTAAGAGTAATGGAAAAAATGCTATGATCACTAGATCGTAAGTATGAGCACATTGTTGTAGCCATTGAAGAATCATAAGATTTAGAGGCTATGACTATTGATCAACTCATGGTTCCTTGCAAGGCCATGAATGAAGATTGCAAAAGAGAACTCAAACCTTTTTGGAGCATGCACTACAAACAAAGCTTACAATGAAGGAAGAGAAGGAAGAATCTGGTGGAGGAAGAGGCCAAAGAGGCCGTGGCAATGGAAGGAGAAGATGTGGAAGAGGCAACTTTAACTATGGAGGCGTGAGAGGTCAAAACCACCTACAAGCTCAAAGAGGACGAGGAAGAGGTAATTTTTCAAGGCCATATAATTATTCAAGGTATGGAAAATCCACTATTCAATGTAATAATTGCAAAAAATATGGCCATTATAGTTCCGAGTGCAGAAACTGTTCCCAAAATGATGTATTTGAAAAGGCTAATCTTGTTGAAAAGAAAAATGATGAAGAAGAACCAACTTTGTTATTAGCTTATAATGATAAGAATGATAATCAAATGGATACTTGGTACCTTGACACCGGTGCAAGCAATTGCATGTGTGGTAGAAAGAAATTGTTTGTATAATTGAATGAATTAAGTCATGGGCATGTAACATTTGGAGACTTATCAAAAAGATCTTTAAAAGGCAAAGGTAAAAGTTTGATAAAAATGAAGAATGGTGGTCATCAATTTATTTCCAATGTATATTAGGTGCCGGACATGAAAAATAACATTTTGAGTGTGGGGCAATTATTAGAAAAAGGCTATAATATTTTTATGAAAAATGGTAGCCTTTACTTAAAGGACCTAAGAAATAATTTGACTGCCAAAGTGATTATGTCTAAGAATAGAATGTTTCCAATGAATCTCAAAAGCGAAAATGTGAAATGCCTTAAATCTATTTTGAATGATGATTCATGGTTATGGCATTTTTGTTTTGGTCATCTTAATTTTGGTTTTGAAATTGTTGTCAAAAGCAAAAATTGTGAATGGTTTGCCATGGATAAAGCAACCCGATGGAGTATGTGAAGGGTGCATTGCAGGAAAGCAACATTGAGAAAGCTTCATTAGGGGAAAATCAAGGAAAACACAAAAGCCTCTCCAACTCATGCATGCAGATGTGTGTAGACCACTTGAGCCCATCTCACATGGAAAATGTTGATACATTCTAACATTTATTGATTATTATATTAGCAAAACATGGGCTTATTTCCTTAAAGAAAAATCGGAAGTTTTTGTAGTGTTTAAGGAATTCAAAGCTTTTGTGGAGAAAAAAGTTGGTTTTCAAATTAAAATGATAAAATCGGATAGAGGTGGAGAATACAATTCTAATGCTTTCCAAAAATTTTGGAAAGAACATGGAATTTGCCACCAAATGACCACATCCTACACACCACAACAAAATGGTGTGGCGGAAATAAAGAATAGAACTATTTTGAATGTGGCAAGATGCATGTTAAACGAATGAGAAATGCCAAAGGAAATTTTTGCCAAGCCATTACTTGTGCGGTATATTTGTTGAATAGGTGTCCCATAAAAGGTTTATGGTATAAGACTCCTGAAGAAGCTTGGAGCTCCTACAAGCCAAATGTAGACCATCTAAGAATCTTTGGGTGTGTGGCTTTTGCCAAAATTCCCGAAGAGAAAAAGGTAAAGCTTGATGACAAAGGAGAAAAGTGTGTATTCATTGGCTATGGATAATATACAAAGGGTTAGAAGTTGTACAATCCCATTACTAAAAAGGTGTTCTTGAGTAGAGATGTGATTTTTGATGAAAATGGAGTATGGGATCGGAAAAATAATCAAGAAAAGAAAACTATTGAGGTTGATGAAGTGGAAGAAACGGGACAATTTGAGCATCAAGAAGGCTGTTAGAATCATATTCATGATGTTTCTTCTAGTGGCCAATCTACGTTAACTAGTAGTTCATCTCATAGGCCCATGAAACAAAAAGCCTTCAAGAAATTTATTTAGTTACTCGTAGGCTTGATGTTGAAAATGAAGATCTCACAATGCTTTGTCTTTATGCAGATTTGGATCCTATTTTTTTTGATGAAGCATGTAAAAGCCAATTGTGGAAAAAGGCCATGGATGAAGAGATTGAAGCAATTGAGAGTAATAACACATGGGAGCTTACAACACTTCCTAAGGGCCACAAATCAATTGGTGTGAAATGGATTTACATGACAAAGAGAAATGCTAATGGGGATATCGAAATGTATAAAACAAAGTTAGTTGCTAAAAGCTGCAAGCAAAGACCCAGAATTGACTATGATGAGATATTTTCCCCCGTTGCTCGTTTGGAAACTATTAGATTAATCATTTCTCTTGCAGCGCAAATGAAATGGAAAAGTTTTCAAATGGATGTCAAATCGGCATTTTTGAATGGTGTTCTTGAAGAAGTTGTGTATATTGAACAACCAATTGATTATGTGAAAACAGGGCAAGAAACCAAACTTTACAAATTGAAAAAGGGTTTGTATGATTTAAAACAAGCACATAGGGCATGGAATAGTAGAATTGATAAATATTTTCTTGAAAATGGTTTTTCGAGGTGCCCATATGAACATGCCCTATACATGAAGAAAAAGGAAAATGGAGATATTTTGTTTGTTTGTTTATATGTTGATGATTTGATCTATACGGGAAATATTCCGAGTATGTTTAAAGAATTCAAAGAATCCATATTGAAGGACTTTGAAATGACTGACATTGGGCTCATGTGTTATTTTCTTGGCATTGAAGTTATACAAATGGATGATGGAATTTTTGGGTCACAAAAATCTTATGCAAAAGAGATTCTCAAGAAATGTACATAGGAGAATTGTAATCCGGCAAATACACCGGTAGAAAGTGATCTCAAATTGAAAAAAGAAGGTGATGGAGAAAGGGTTCATCTTACATTTTTCAAAAGTTTAGTGGGAAGCCTCCGATACCTAACATGTACAAGACCAGATATTCTTTATGGAGTTGTTTTGGTAGGCCAATACATGGAGACTCCAAATAACTCTCACTTAAAAGCGACAAAAAGGATTCTCCGGTATATCAAAGGCACATTTGACCATGGTTTATTTTATTCATATTCTAATGTTTGTGATCTTGTAGGTTTTGCTGATAGTGATTAGACCGGAGACTTGGATGATAGGAAAAACACTTCCGAGTACATGTTCCACATGGGGAGTATGGCATTCACATGGTCATCGAAGAAGCAACCGATCGTGACACTATCAACTTGTGAGGTCGAGTATGTAGCCTCCACATCAAGTGCTTGTCATGCATTATGGCTACGGAATCTTCTTAAATAACTTTTAAAGCCTCAAGAGACTCCCTCCAAAATCCATGTAAACAGCAAGTCGGCAATTGCATTGACAAAGAACCTGGTGTTTCATGAGAGAAGCAAGAACATTGATACACGGATCCATTTCATTCGAGACTAAGTGAAAGTGAAGAAGGTTGAATTGGTTTATACATTGATGCAAGATCAAGTTGCCGACTTTTTTACAAAACCTCTCAAACATGAATTGTTTCAAAAATTGAAAGTTACATTAGGAGTAATCAAGTTGGAAAATCAAGGGTATTTTAGGTATTATATTTAAATGTAAGGGACATTTTGGAAAAGTTATTTTAAGGGTAATTTTGGAATGATGTAAAAGAATTGTGTAGAGTTCCAAAGTTACAATTCCAAGATTGAGAAAAAAGAATTCCAAGATTGAGAGAGAATAGTCCCAAGATTAGGAGAGAGGAGTACAAAGCATGCAATGCATGCAAATTTGAATTGGGAATGAGTGAATTCTAGAATTTTTTGAATAATCTTGTAATTTCGTCCAAGCATATAGGTTGTAAGTTATGAGAGGGAAAACTTCACTAGAACGGTGTAGAAAGAGTTTAGAAAGCTCCTAAGTGGTCTATATATATATGTACTATGTTTTTGTTTAAGTAGAGTGAAGAAATTAAGTTGATTTGGTCTTTTTGTCTGCATGGTACAAATTCTAAAAGTAAGCCTTATTCTTCCCTATTTTCTAACAAATATGTGAAGAAGATGCCTGAGGGGAGATTTGAGAAAGATAAGACACTTAAATTTGGGACTTTGCAATTCCAGGAGGTATATTTTCTCTTTTGCTTAAGGTAGAGGAATTAAACGTTGCAGCTGCCGGGGGTATAAAATGGAGAGTGGGTCCAAGGGAGAAGACATCACCCATAACTTTGGAGAGTTGACCCCATTTGTACAGACTTAGCATTCATCTATCACATACTACATTTTCTGAATGGTTCAAGCCATTAGCCAGGAGTATGGAGGTATTGTGGTTATATTGGTTACGGTTGAAGGTGTTGATCCCTTGGTGCACTACTTTGGATGAGTCCTAGCCATCTTTAGGTGCGAGGCGGGTGCCGACTAGCATCTCATATAAACTTGCGGTAAGAGATAGTGAGGAATTGGAGAGTTTGGTGGTTGGAGAGAAGGCCAAAGAGGACAACTCCTTTCAAAGCTTGACAAAGTTGTGTCTTCAATCTTTGCCAAGACTCGATGTGATATGTTCATCGGTGTCCTGCCAGCCACCACATTGCTCCGGCAAACTAAGGAAAATACACCTTGGGAAGGGGCTGTGATAGATTGAAGGTGGTGTTCATGAAGGACATGGCACAAAGTCTCACCAACATAGATGAGATCAGAGTTTGCGGTTGTAGAGGACTGGAGGAGCTGATTGAAGAAGAAGAAAAAACCAACAATAAGGAGACGAATGGATCATCTTCATCATCACCATTGTTTTTAACTCAACCAAAGCTAAGAAAATTGTCACAAAAAGATCTGCTGCAGCTGAGCAGTTTATGCAGCAGAAAACGTGTGTTGGATTGCCCATTAATCAATCCTTTACTCGATGAGGCAGGCAGGCAAGCACGCAAAATGGGAGGGGAATTGACAACCCAAGAAGAACCATCCTTACATTCAGAGAGAAGGAGACAGAACAATTGATGGAGACGATCCTCCATCACTCTGTTATTCATAATTTTTGTTAGTTAAATTTGTGTGCCAGACTCATAAAAAGATGACTTCCTAAATTTTTAATTTTTTATTTCAATTTTCCCCTATTTTCAAAGTTTAAATTTTCAAACTGTTTATAAAATACACAGAGAAAAAAACACTAGTGATTTAGTAGTTGGAAAGCCTGAATTTGAAATAAAAGAAAGAACCAGTCAGGTTTTACAAAATACCTACTTTTGAACCATCCACAAACAAAGCGGCTAATGTTAGTGGCGGTTTGAAAGCTGGACTTATATATTTTGTTAGAAAAATTTATGTACAGACGAAAAATATATGAGAAAGGTTTCTATACTTCCCTTACAACATAGAATATCTATGCTTCCCCTACCATCCAGCCGTCCAATTTTGATCAAGAGAGCCACTCATTGTTTGATCAAGAGAGCCACTCACCGTTTGATCTTAAATCCGACACTTATATATTTTTAGTTTTTTTTATATAAATTGTATGAATATAAAATATGGTATGTGCATCTTCTCATTGGGGCGCACCTATAAAAATATAAAAAAATAATTTTTCAATAAAAAATAATTACCAAAATGCCCCTTGAAACTTTCGGGGGTATTTTGATCATTTTATTTTATTGAAAGTATTTTTTATTTTATTTTTTGTTAGCGCAAGTTTAGTAGAGGATTGGACGTCCAAAATTTGGTGTCAAAATAGTTTATAGAAAACAAATTGAAAATAAAATAGTGTAGAGACGAGACATTGTAATTGGGGCAATCTTTGCCTGCCCTCCATTCAAAATGGAGGGGTTGGATATTGGGAAGTATACAACTTTTATGTTTTAAGAGAAACATAGAAAACTTGCCCAAAATATATTGTGTACTAGTTGTTTGTCCATAATTTGGTCATTTAATGCTGAGGTCCTTCTTTTTTGGCTATTTTTTATTCTATTTATGTTCCCTTATTCAATGTCAGTACCATAGGTCCAATTATTTTTCTTTTCTGGATATTTTTTATTTTGATAACAAATAAGGAAGTTTGAAACCACAACACTCGTATCACATATGTAAAAGTTTGATAGTCGCACTCTGAAATGATCAAACCGCCGCCTGTGGTATCAAGATTTTCGAAGTTTAGATGGGTTTAAAAGTGTCAAATTCGGATCATCCCATACTTTGGAAATATTTTAGGTAGGGGTGGAGTGGTCAAAGTTTTGCTACTTTCGAACGGAGTGGGTAAAGCAGGACCAGGCCACACTCCGGACTTTTGCATATTTGTTGAGTAAGGTTACTATGTTTTCTCTACTCACCTCATATTTATTATTAATCACTCAAACATACTTATCATTAAAAGATATTTTTAATAAAATATTTGTAAAGTTAATATTATCTATTTTTCTTCCTTTCACGTGGTAAAGTTTTTTATTTTTATTTTAATTTTTTTAATTACTTTTTGGGAATCAAAATTAATTATAATTATAAGATTAGAACAAAAAATATATGATTTTTATCAATATGTTATTATATGTGTATAGAAATCGTACTCAACTTGAGGGAATCATGGATAATTTATAAATATAATATTCTAATTAGAATAAATTATTCTCACTTAAATTTAATTTGTTATTTATTATAATTATAATTACATTAGATTATTTTAAATTTATTTATTACAAAATAATAATTGTAAATGTAATTTAATATTATATTTATTATCCAATCATGAAGTTAAAGAGGAGAGAGAGTACTGTTATAATTATTGAATCTAATTATAACAATAATATTCTAATAAAAATAAATTATTCTTACCAATACTTACTTTTACTATTATTATTGAACCTTTCACATAGCAAGGTTTTTTGCTTTTTATAATTACTTTTTGGGGACAAAAATTAGGTATTACTATTAGATTTGAACAAAAAATATATTATTCTTTATCAATAGCTAATTTTTATAATTATTATAAAAATATATGTGTATAGAAATAAAGAGGATAGAGAGACTATGCAAGGAAAAATAATAAATTTTAAATCATAGGAGTCGTGATAACAACCAAAAAGCTTCAATGAAATAGAGAATGAGAAAGCAATAGAGAGGGAGAGAATTTGAGAAAACAATCATATAAATAGGAGAGAGAACAATGAAATAGAGGATGAAAAATCACTAGAAAGGGAAAGCATTTGAGAAAACTGTAGAGAGAAAATAATAAAGGAAAGGAAATCCCATGTAAATAGGAAGAAAAAAATCGGACTTATCACTATAAGAAAGTATGGGATTTGATGCATGGAGAGAGAAAGTTAGAGAGAGTGGCAGAGTTATGTGTGGAGAAAGAGATTTAGAGACAGATGAAGAGAGATGTGTGGAGAGAGAAGGAGTTATAGAGAGAGGGAGAGAGATTTTAGAAAAGAGTTATCTAGTGGTGTGGAATACTTCAGTCTCTGCGTGAGTGCCTTTTCAAAGGCTTTTTTCCACATTAGAACACCTCATTTTATTGCACCAACTGAGTTTCTTGGAGGACTTTATCCCAATGTGGCGAGAACTCTTTTTGTGAGAAGGGCTGGTCTAGTTTTCACCAGTACCTTTCAATTTTTCATCTCCAAGTGAGTGCCCTTTTTTAATGGCTTGCTCCCACATTAGAAAACTTTCTTCGGCTCTAAGTAAGTGCCTTTTCAGCGGTTTCTCCTACAATAGAAAACTTTCTTTGGATCAAAGTGAGTGCATTTTCAGGGGCTTTTTCTACATTAGAAAATTTCTTCAGTTCTAATTGAGTGCCTTTTCAGGGGCTTTCTCCCACGTTTTACCTTTCTATTTATCTCTATCTCTATCAATGGTCGCTCTCCTCCACGCATCAATTTTGGGAACCTTATCACTTTATTTATATCATTCTCTCACTAATTTTGGGAACTTTATCTCTCTTTTTCATTTATATATATCATTCTCTCATCAATTTTGGGAACCTTATCTCTCTTTTTCTATTTATCTCTCTATCGGGAAGAGAGAGAGACTAGATTTTGGCATTGGAAAGAGGCAATTTTAGGAACCTTATTTTGGGAAGGAGAGAGAGAATGGATTTTGGCATTGGAAAAAGGCACGAAGAGAGAGAATAGATTTAGGAACCTTAGATTATAGGAAGAGAGAGAATGGATATATATGTTGGGAAAAGGGAGAGATAATGGATTTAGGAACTTTAGATTCATATTGGGAAGGACAGATAGAGAGATTGGATTTTAAAACATTGTGATACAAAATTTTTGGTGTCCACTCCTCTCTTAAACTCTCACGGTAAAAATATTTAAAAACTATTCTCAATAAAAGAAAATAACCAAACTACCCCTAAAACTTTCAGGGGGTATTTTGGCCTTTGTATTTTATCGAAAATATTTTTTAATCTATTTTTACATGCGCCCATTTAGATGATGACCCGTACCAAATTTCACAATCATTCAATTTGTGGAAAACAAGCTAAAAATAAAATACTTTAAGGTGTCCGATCAATATCAAATTGGTCAATGGTTCATTTTATCTAAATTGGAGAGCTGGATGGGGGAAGTAAATATATTCTATACAATACGAGAAACATAAAAAACTTTCCCATACTTTATTATTATAACTTGTACTAACTTGACCAAGTCTTCCACAAGGTGCTGTTGGATTTGGTGCTATCATAAGGAAATCCTTATGGGATTAAGATATTCCCAAATTATATGGATTGAGATATTATCATATTTTGTGGGATTGATTGAGATATTCCCATATTTTGTGGAATAGAGATTTTCTCATATTTTGTGGGATTGAGATTTTCTCATAATTTGTGGGATTGAGATTAATATTGATAAGTTTCCTGAAGGAAATAGAAATTCAAATAGATTAGGATTCTTGGATGGATGTATCCCTTGGTCTTTGAGATATATGTAATATGAATAGGAAGTTTCCTATTTAGTATGGATTCCTAATCTTATATATATGGGATAAAAGTGTAGAATTTGTGTGCCCTATTTGGGTCACCATATGGGAATGGTGGTTCCTCTGAAGAGAGAGGGAGCTAGAGCCGAATGTGCATAAGATGCAATTTCCTCTTAGATAGAATAGAGCTTCTTATGGAGAGAAACATTGTGATGATGCCTTTTTGGACTCTTGAAAATTGAGAGGCTTGTTTCTTGTAGAGAAGTGGTTTCCATGGAGATTTTGATTGGTTTCCCTTTTTAATTAGAGAGAAAGTCAGTTTCTCGTTGCTTTCGCGTCTTTTATCTGGTGTTAATTATATTGCCAGAAGTAAAGAGAACGAAGGGTTGAAAAGGGTTTGCTCGACTTGGGTTTTTTGTCAAAGTTTGTTCCAAAATCTTTGATGGAACTTTCATTTGAATAGTAGATTTTAGTTTTCCGTGCCAGTAGATGTAGCCCTTTTGGGGTGAACCACGTAAATGTTTGTGTTGTTGTTGTATATGTTTCATGTTTCATTTTTTGTACTTTATGTGCCAAATATTAACCCATGAGGTTTAGAGCTTCCACGCACAACAAGTAGTATCCGAGCACTACAAATGGTATCATAGCACATCTAGGACTAATTGAACTAGGGATCTTACCAAGTGCCAACTCTGAGCCAGTTTCTCAATGATGATAGCGAGAGATTTTGTGACTGGCCGATGCAGGAGGGATGATCCTAATCACGGGGACCAATCTAATTTTCGGCATTGTTTCCTTCCAAATGGCAATGAAGAGGACAACTTTGTAAAAGCCATCAAATTTTTAGTATCGGCTGCCTTAATCTTCTTGACTGAAGATATTTTCATTTAAAATATAGCATATCACCTCTCTCTCTGAACCAGTCTTCTTGATTATAGATATTTTGATTCAGAGCTTAGAATGTCATCTCTCTCTCTCTCTAAACCACAATTGAAAACTGGAATTCAATCAATGGAATACCACGCAATTGAGCTTTCCCACCGCTTTGGATATTCTGTCCCATGGAGCTCTTTATGGTTGTAGTCCTACTTTTTGTTTTTCCCATTTCATTTCATTTTATTCTATTTTTTATTGGGAAGACCAACCCTACCTATTATATAGAAATAAGACAAGGAAATAGAGACGTCCAGAGATAGAAAGGAAACAAAACGAGGTTTCAGCCAAATAAGCACGTTTGAATACAACAAAATGTTACATGAATCACGATTGTTTGGTCTCAGCCAAATAAGCACGATTGAATACAACAAAATGTTACATGAATCTCAATTTTTTGTCGAAAGTAAGGAGGAACAAGCTTTGTTTGTGCATTCAAAATATCAAATTAACTCTATTTCTTCACACCTCAAGCACAACTACACAGTACTAAACATACACGCCATGTACATAGACGAATTTTCAGGAAAACACAAGAAAATGTACATACACGCCTTGAATCTTCTGTGCAAGTTTTCATGTCAATAAAGTTCAAAAAAAGAATTTACAAGAAAATTTTAGGCTACATACATTCCAAATTCCAATGGACATGCTTAGGACTCCGCTCACAATCTTGGAAATAGTTGGAACTCTACAAAACGTTTTGTACATCATTTCAAAATTGAACTTCACATAAATTTCCCAAACTGTCACTTTCTATTAAAATGCCAAACATCTAAGCTTGATTTTCCCACGTGGTCACCCCTAACTCAAATTTCAATTTCGAAGCATTTCATGTTTGAGGGGTTTCATAAATGTATCGACAACTTGATCTTGCGTTTTTATGTAAACAAGTTTAACGTTCTTTATTTTCACTTGGTCCCGAATAATTAAAATGTAAAATCGTGTATTAATATACTTGTCTCTCATGAAACACCGGGTTTTTTGCCAATGCGATTGCCGATTTATTATCTACATAGATTTTTGTAGGAGTCCCTTTAAGGATTTAGAAGCCCTTTAAGAAGATTTGGTAACCACAATGTGTGATGAGTACTTAATATGGTGGCTACATAGCCTCACAAGTTGATAGTGTTCCGATTAGTTGAGTCTTCGATGACCATGTAAACGTTGTACTCTACATGTAGAACATGACCTAGACGTGATTTTTTTATCATCCAAGTCTCTGGCCCAACCACTATCAACAAAACCTACAAAATCAATAACATTAGAACATGGATAAAGTAAACCATGATCAAATGTGCCCTTGATATACTGTAGAATCCTTTTTGATGCTCTCAATTGAGAGGTATTTGGAGTGTACGTGTACCGGCTAACCAAACTAACTCCATAAGTATTCAATCTTGTGTATGTTAGATCTTAGAGACCTCTCACAAGAGTTTTGAAAAAAAATGGGATCAACCATTTCTTCCTCTCCTTCTTTTCTCAATTTTAGAAACCACTCTATCACATGTATTTACCATATTATAATTCTCCATCTTAAATTTTTTGAGAATTTCCTTTTGCATGAGGATCAAACTCCATAATCATGGATTGCTTGAATTCATTAGCATGCCTGGATTGTTTTATGTATGGATCAAGTCATCAACATACAAACAAATAAACCAAATATATCCATTCTCATCTTTTTGTTTTATGTACAAGGCACGTTCATATAGGTACCTAGAAAAACTATTTTCAAGAAAATATTTATCTATTCTACTATTCCATGCCCTAGGTTCTTGCTTTAGACCGTACAAAATCATTTTCAACTTGTAAACTTTAGTTTCTCGTTTTTTTTCTTTTTTTTCTTTTTTCATGTAATCAATTGGTTATTCATCATACGCATCTTATTCAAGAACACCATTCAAGAATGCTCATTTTATGTCCATTTGAAAAAAAATCGATTTACTTTCGGCTGCAAGAATTAATCCAATAGTTTCCAAACGGACAATTGGGACAAACGCCTCATCATAGTCGATTCAGGGTATTTGCATTTCCCTTTAGCAACCAATCTTGCTTTATACCTTTCAATATCCCTACTAATACATCTCTTTGTCATGTAGATCTATTTCATGACTATTTGGGAGTATTATAAATTCCCTGGTGTCATTCCTCTCCATTGGAAAAAAATAAAATAAATTCTTCTCAATTGCTTCAATCTCTTCATCCATGGCATTTTCCGATATTTTACTTGTACAAGCTTCAACAAAACAAATGGGATCAGAATTGGCATATGGACAAAGCAATGTGAGATCTTTATTTCCAACATCAAGATTACGAGTAACCGAATAAATTTCTTGAAAGATTTTTATTTTTATGGCCCTATAAGTTGAACTACTTGTCAAAGAAATAGGTTGATCACTAGAAGATGAATCATGAATTGTACATAAAGAACCTTCTTGATGCTCAACTTCTTCCTTGTCTTCCACCTCATCAACCTCAACAGTTTATTTTCTTGATTATTATTCTAATCCCATAGTCCATTTTGATTGAAAATCACATCTCTACTCGAGAATATTTTTTTGGTAATGGGATTATATAACTTTTAACGCTCTGTATTTTCTTCATAGCTTGTGAATACACATTTTTCTCCTTAGTCATCAAGCTTTGTCCTTTACTATTTGGGGATTTTAAAAAATCCATGCACGAAGATACTTAGATGCTCTACATTTGGCTTATACGAGCTCCAAGTTTCTTTGGGTGTATTATACCATAGTCCTTTTATGGGACACCTATTCGACAAATATACAACACAAGCAATGGCCTCTGCCCATAATTCCTTTGGTATTTTTGTTCTTTTTTCTTTTAACTTGCATCTTGTCATATTCAAAATAGTTATATTTTTCTTTTTGCAACCTGATAATATTGTGGTGTGTATGATGTTGTCTTTTTGTGGTAAATTCCATGTTCTTTAAAAAATTAGGAAAGCATTTGAATGCTATTCCCAGGTTTTATGGAGGTTTTTTTTTTCCCTAATTTTCAGGTAAGATGGCTAGGTTTCCCATGAGTAACAAATCATGCTTTCTTGCATGGCTTTATGAGTTTCATCTTTTCCATGGAAAAGTCCTGCATACTTTACTGTCTTTAACTTACGGGCCATGACGATCTTTGGGTTTTGAATTAGGGTGGGAGGTGTGCATGCGCCCGTGGGTCCAAAGTGTTCAATTTGGACTCCAGATCATATCCTCCAAGATTAACTCCATATATTGATAAATTTATATCTATTTTCGTATTGGGAAAAGTTTATATAGACCCTACGCTCTAAACAATCAAATTAGAGCCTACCTCAAAACTTTCACTAGAAGAGGTTGTTTTGATGCCCAAATATCATCAAATTTATCATGTCCACATCAAGATGCATGGACATGAAAGAAATTTGAATTTCAAGTTTTAGAAATAGTGCATCTTGTAATGCATTTTGGGACCATCAATTTTAAAAATTTTCAAGTTTTCATAGATTTGCTCGATCTACACTATTTTTTAAGCTTTAAATTTTATTACTAAAGATAAAAATATAATTAAGGCTATCACAAAAATTTATAGTATTGAAACCATATTTCTCAACACTATTTGAAGGTTGGCTCTAATTTGATTATTTAGAGCCTTGGCTCTATGCAAGCCGCACCTTTTAGCAATTGAAGACTTGTCTTTGCTCAATGATCAGTGCAGTTCCAATCCCACAACTCACATGCCAAGAATAATTTTGTCTCCTTTGAACTAAAAACTTGCAAAACGAAGAGACCTCCAGTAAGTACGATGAGGATAAATGTTGTTAGGAATTTTCAGAAGCTCTGATACCATGAATGTTTGGAATTTTTTAAAATGCGTAGCTCCTGCTATACTGTAAAAACACTCTCAAGTTAATAAAAACCTAAAAGAAGGACTGTAAATAAACATAATAAATTTAAAGAGATAAATATTAGAGTGAGAATTCTCTGGCCCACAAGCCATAGTAGTCATATTAAATTACCTCAAGTATAATTGCTGTAGCTAAAACTCCTCCGATATATTGCACTATATCAAATTCCTCTGATACCTTTTAAAAGTGATCGTCATCCAAGGTGTACATATGTAACTGACGACGGATTGAAAAGTGTATCATACCATATCAAACTCCTCTGATGTCATGTGGAGATATGTATATTGGCCATATGTATCTTAGAGTCTGTCTCGAACTGAAATGGCTGGATACTTCTTAGTATCATTGATCGTTAGCCAGGACATATATGAGTTAACTGACAATGACGACTCTAAAGGCATATTGGGGGCTTCATATAATAAATCCTCGATATGTCATATATGTATATCACATCATGAGCATATATTTGTAAACATCTTCAAGAATCATGCCTACTGGGCCAGCATAACTTATCCATTGTGGATCAACATTTCCCTCTTTATTGTGGCTGAGAAGTGTTTTGTTACATTTCAACTTGGGGACAACCTCTTAAAAAATAATGAATTTAAAGCCCCTCAAAGTTAAGAATTACTAAATGAACTATTTTGTGTGCTCGTGAACCATTTTAGCATCATTTTGAGTCTTACCAATCCAATAGGAAATATTCTAATCAATTCAGAGCCCAAATTATGAAATGCAAAAGTAGAATCAAACTGGACTATAAGAGTTTCAATGTAGATTGTGAATCTCGTCTTCAATTTTGATCGCAACTATCTCTCTTTGGATTGCAACGGTCTCTCTTAATCGTAATTGAATTAATACATAATTATCAATGAATTCATTTTTATTCTACACGTGCTGAATCCGAGTAACAACGTATTCTATAGATATATGGGCTGGAATTGACAAACTACCGATGCCGATATTAGTGTTTACTACCGTCAAATAGAATTTGAAATGGGGCGTGGCTAAGCAGTAAGGCAACACGCTTTGGTCCCGTTATTCGAAGGTTTGAATCCTTCGGTTTTAGACCAATTCTATCATAATTGATATCCTCTCTTTAATTAACATAAAAATCAATCTTCTATTTCTTTATATTTAAGAGTTTCATATTTCATATTGGATACAATGTGATCTAATCCGAATTTCTGATTTCTAATAATTCTTCTCTAAGTCATATATTCCTATCAATTTATCTCACCAACATCCCTTTTACGCCCTCCGAATTTCTGATTTCTAATAATTCTTCTCTAAGTCATATCTTCCTATCAATTATCTCACCAACATCCCTTTTACGCCCTAAAGTTGAAAATTTTGGCCCCCCGAATTATATTTGGGTGTGGTTTACATAGGGTTGCAACCTTATACAATCCAATTAAGGCGCACTTCTAAATTTTAAATATGATTTTGATATAAAAATTTATTAGGATGACTTGAGAATCTATTTCCATCTTTAATTATAAAAATTTTAACTCTAAAAAAGGTTCAAATCAAGTAGATATATAAACACATGAAAATCTTGAAAATGGACGGTCCAGATAATGTATTGTAGGATACACTATTTCACCAAGTCGAAATACTTTTTTCTTTCATATTCATACATCTTGTTGTCAAGATGATCTATTAGAGGGTTTTGCAGCATCCAAACGACCTTTTATGATGGATTTTTGACGTGCGCCTTTAATTCAACATTTTAAGGTTGCAATTTTATATAATAATTTTCATTATATTTTCCTTTGTTTTTTTAAAAAATTCAGTCCTCTTGTTTTGCAAAATGTCAAACCCATCCATTAGTCGACTCTCTCTCATTTCCCTTCTGTTGCCCAAAACAAATCTTAACTCAGTGGGGCCTAGGCCAGGCTGGTCCTGACCATGGCCCGGTACATGTCCTGTTAAGGCTAGCCCAAGCCCCACAAAGCTGGGTCGTGCCAAAAACAAATGGAGAAAACATATAAAGAAAAATAAGAAAAAGAGAGGTCCTGTCTGGGCCAAATTGGGTCGGCACTAGCCCTTGTCCAGCCCTCGGGCCATAGTTTGCTGTATAGGTGCTGCTTTTTTAGGGCTGGGCTGATGGCCCATTGCCATCCCTAGTTGTGATGTTTGAGACCATACATTTTTGTTGGATAATGTAGATTTCATGAATTTTTTAAAAGGGCGTAGTTGCTATAGAGCCTAGGCTCTAAACAATCAAATTAGAGCCTACCGTCAAATAGTGTCGAGAAATGTAGTTTCAATACTGAAAATCTTTTTGATAGCCTTCAAATATATTTTCATCTTTATTTATAAAGTTTAAAGCTTCAAAAATAGTGTAGATCAAGAGATATATGAAAACTTGAAATCTAGAAAATTGACGGTCCAAAAATGTGTTACAAAATACACTATTTCCAAAACTTGAAATCTATTTTTTTCTCATGGTCATGCATCTTGATGTCGAGATGATCAATTTGATGATATTTCGGCCAACCTCTTCGAATGAAATTTTTGAGGTAGGCTCTGATTTGATTGTTTAGTGAAATTTTTGAGGTAGGCTCTGATTTGATTGTTTAGAGGCTCGGCTCTACATAAACGTTTCCCTTTTAAAATAGTGTAAACAATTGGCATATCTCGTAAGGTACTATCAAATCAACATTCAAATAAAATGAATGGTGTAGATTATTTTAACATTATTTCGACAAGTAAGATTGCAGCCTTGTATAAATATTTCCTTGTTCAAAAGTCTATAAGCTAAGCATATTCGAAAAATAAACACAAAATAAAGTCAATAAAGAAAGAAACATAAAAACAAAATAAATGTTGATTGCTTTTCTTATCCATAATTTATTTATAAGAAAAGTAGGAGCTCGTAGATGGGTGGCATGCACATATCAAAATCATCAATATTTTTTGGGTGGAAGTAGTAAAACAATGAATGATACTAGCAATCCCTATACCTTTACTTACTTTTTCTCTTCTTTTCTTTTTTATGGAAATAAAGACAAAGAGTAAGTAGAGATATTTTTTTTGCACGTAAGCAGAGGTTTAGGGGTTGCTAGGGAAAGTGAAAGTTTGTTCTTTGTTTTAGACAAACGGGAAAGGTTATGCTTTATTTAAAGGGAAAGCAAAAAAATTATTCGAGCATGGGGATAAGGAAGCCCTGTCAATTAATCAATTTTAGATTCTATGCTCCAACAGGAGCGTACTGCCTGTTTACTCCCTCGGGAAAACGCCAGCGTAGGTGTATTTTTAGGACTCAAAGATTTTAAGGATATATTCTTCAACCCAGCGACCATCTTCGAACAAAAAGAAAACATTCAAACTAGGGATGACAATAGACCTGATTCGATCCGGGACCCAATGGATCGACCCAACCTCGGGTCCCCGTACAAGTCCAAATTTTTAATAGATATAGGTCCAAATTTTGTACCACATGCTTATATAAACCTTTTTCATTATACTTTAGAATTATTATTATTAGTATTAATAATGTGATTTAGAATAAAGAAAAAAAGACTGAATGAGCCGAATGAAACATTATTTTTACTGTCATTGTTCCATGAGGTAATTTAGTAGAAATGTTATATGATGATCCAAGTAAAACACCCCCACACCCCTTCCTCTTGAGAAAAAAAAATAAAAATAAAAAATAATAAAAAAAAGAGCACTTTGTATAAACAGTATCACACCCATAAGTTAGGTACTATTTTTTCTTGCTTTTATCCCCCAAGTCTAAAAGTCACTATTTTAAAAACTAAACTACTCTTCTCTCGCTTGCCCTACCCATTGAATCTCTATCTCACACTCTTACTCTACTTGCCCTCTCACATTCTCTCCCTATCCCACTACCATCTCTTTCTCTACCCGCCCCTCCTCTCTCTTTCTCTTTCTACCTGCCCTCACCATCTGTCTCTACCTGCCTCTGTCTTTCTCTCTCTTTCCCCCTGCCATCTCTCTCTTCCTACCCCTCCCCTCTCTTTCTCTCTCTACCTGCCCTCACCATCTCTCTCTACATGCCCTCTCCCTCTCTTGCTCTCTCTACCTGCCCTCCTCTCTTTCACTACTCAACATCAGTTTCTCTCCCACTTTCTCTCTCTCCCCCCCCAACATCAATCTGTCTCTCTCTCTCTCGCATTGAAAAAATATAGTCCGACACAAAAAGTATGTGGAGCCGGCATCTGGCTTTGGCAAATCTACATGTCTCGTGATCGGTTTGGCATACTTTTGTGTTGGATCGACAAAAAATAAAGAGCGATCTGGCACAAAACTGTGCCTGATCTGCTTCTGGCTTCTAGAGTTCCAAAAGCCTCATGGCTGGTCCGGTACATTTTTGTGCTGTAGAAATTTTTACTTCAATTTCGCACAAAAGTGTGATGGACAAACCACAAGGCTTATGAAATTTCAGAGGCCAAAGCTGGTTATAAGGTTTTTAGATTCTAAAGCTAGAAGCTTGTTTGGACCGCATTTTTCATTAAGAGAGAGATTGGGCGAAGAGAGAGAAGGTAAAAAGAGGGCACGTAGAGAGAAAAAAGAGAGGATGGGTAGAAAGAGATAGGGGGGTAGAGAGAAAGAGCGAAGGGCAGGTAGAGAGAGAAAGAGGGAGGATAGAGAGAGAAAAAGAAAGAGAAAGCGGGTATTAGAGGGAGATTTAATAAGTAGGGTAAGAGAAGGGAAGGATAGTTTAGCATTTAAAAGAGTTATTTTTTTGCTTAGGTGAATATTAGGACCTAGAATCTCTACAATGTTCATTTTGAGGATAGACATAATTTTCCCAATTTTTTACAAGCACTACCACGAAAATGTCAAATGATTGCTTGAAGTGGGATGGAACGTAAGGGTCCCACCAGAGAAAGAAAAAGCACAACATTTACAAAATGGGTGCGTTTTGTGTAGTGCCGGGGCTCTAAGCAATCAAATTTGAGTCCACTTTCAAATAGTGTTACATTAAGAAATACGGTTTTGATGCCATAAAGTTTTGTGATAGGCTTAAATTATATTTTCATCTCTAGTTATAAAATTTAAAGCTTAAAAAATAGTGTAGATCGATCAGATATATGAAAACTTGAAATTCTTAAAATTTGACTATCGAAAAATGTGTTATAAGATTCTTTCTTTTCAAAACTTGAAATTCATTTTTTTTTCATGTCAATCCATCTTGATATCAAGATGATAAATTTGATGATATTCGGGCATCAAAATGACCTATGCTAATGAATGTTTTGAAGTAGGCTCTAATTTGATTGTTTAGAGCCTAGGCTCTATATAAACTTTTCCCTCACAAAATTGAGAGACATGATGTTAGCTGTTGCAATCTGTAAACATCTGTAAGGCGCACCTCCCATATGAACAGGATGCGGCAGGATGCGGCTTGCGGTACCAAGACAGCCAAAGATAGAGGAAAAAGAAAAGAGAGAGAGAGAGAGTGACTGCGGCAGGATGCGGCTTGCGGTACCAAGACAGCCAAAAATAGACGAAAAAGAAAGAGAGAGAGAGAGTGACAGAGAATAATAGGGAAAAGTTTTTATACTTCCCTATGGCATAGAAGATCTATGCTTCTCCTACCATCCATCCATCCAAATTTGATCATGTGAGTCACTCATCGTTTGATCTTAGATCCGACGTTTCAGAGTATTTTATTTTTAATTTTTTACTACAAATTGTATGAATAAAAAATTTGGTATGAGCTATCTTCTCATTGGGGCGCACCTATGAAAATATTAAATATAAGTTTTCGATGACATATAATGACCAAAATACTTTTTAAATATTTGATGTGCAATTTGGATAGTTTATTTTACTGAGAATATTTTTTTTAATATTTTTTACAAGTGAGTATCTAATAGAGGATTAGAAGCCCAAAATTTGGTCTAAAAATAATTTATATAAAAAATATTATAAATAAAACAGTGTGGAGACGTGACATTGTGATTGAAGCCATCTTAACCCTAATTAAGAATAAATGGTTGGATAAGGGGAAATACATATGTTTTATGTTATAGGGGCATCATAGAAAGCTTGCCTAAAGAATAATAAATGAGAGAGACAAAGAAAACATTAGAGAGAAAACGACATGAATAACGTATTGCTTACTCACTAAGCAACATTAAAGCTGCAATCCATATGCCAATCTCTTTTCAAAAACTTTTTTAAAAGTACAAAGCACTCTACTCTATGTTTAATTCTAGGAATTAATTCTTTTCAAAAACTCTAAAAATAGTGTAATTTTCCCTTTTCATAAACTTTATAAATAGTGTCCATATATAATTTTCCCTACTCTATTATGTCGCATAATTTAATTTTAATTCTTTTGTTTTTTGTTTGAAATGTTTAATTCTAGTAATGGAGGGCAGAACGTTAGCTTGAGGCATCTTCCACCCCATTGCCACGTAATTTAATTCTTTCGTCATCCTCAACCTCTGGTGTTTGTGAGAGAAAGCGGTGAGAGGATAATGCACGTTAAATATTTGTAATAAAATCCTATGCTCTTCTCAAGTATTCTAATACTCAAAAGCATTTAAATAATAACACCCCCTTTAACGGTACATAAATAATAGATCGGTGTTCGCAAAATTGGTCTATCTAACCGCTTATCGGCTAGCTAGATCGAAACCGGTCAGTGACCAGTTCTGGTTTTGACCGGTTTTGGTGGTCACCCAGTATTTTAAACTTTAAATAGAACAATACTCTATATTCATATTAAATATGTTGGAATGTCATATTGGTTAGCTTTTATATGAATCGGGGTTCGAATCCCACCGCCATCATTTTAAAAACCCATGAATTATGATTCAAAAACCATATGCGTTTTTTCTTTTAAAAAAACCATGAATTGGTTAAAAAAGAATATGACATTATGAATTGGTTAAAAAACCATTTGCCATTTATTACTTGTTCACCATTTACTACTTAGTTGATAAAAATAAGGGTTTATATTACATATAATATATTTTTTTTTCATTTTCTTTTAAGAACAAAAAAGATAAAAAATATCATTTTTTTAAAAAAGAAAGAACATTTTCTTTAAAAAAAGAGTTGGTCAAGTCTATGTTTTTAACACTGTTTTAATATTCTTTACATTGTAGTAAAAATTTAAAAAATATTTTGGTCGTTGATACTCACTTTTATATTTTCCAATCTTTTTAAAAAATTTAAAAAATACTCCTAGGTACAAATTGACTCGTTAAAATCTATTTTTCATTAATTTTCAACTTCATTTGAGTGAGTTTTGTTTTAATCACATTCTTTATATGTTTTTCAAATTTTAGTAGATTTTTTTTTATCTTTTTAATTTTTTTAACATTTTTTAATTATTCCGGACTTATCCAGTTAAAACGGTTGAATTGGCCGGTTTACCGATTAAGCAGGTTAAATCGCTTCTACGCCCATATCTAGACGGTTCGATTTTGCGAAGACAGTAATTGACATAAAGAAAAAGCACGTAAATAATTAATAAAGAAAAACGTCAAAAAAACCATTCATTTCAACAACATTACAGTGCATTAGCGCCCTTTACTTTAGAGAATATATTGGCTACTTTCCCTTTAAATGACGCATTGCTTGCTTTCGTACACTCTACTCTCACTTTATAGGAATATGGTATTGGTGACTCACTGAGTAAGCAGTATTAAAGCTGCAATCCAGATTCCAATATGTTTTTCCAAAACATTAAAAAAGTAAAAGTTAGTAATAAAAGACAAGGTACAACCCCTAAGTTCCATGATCAGACTCTCTACAGCTGCAGCATCTCTAGTCATTGTGAACCATCGTCTCTTTGTCCAGCATTAAATCTTCTCAAGTTTTCATGTAGCTTCTGCAAAAACCTGGACCTAATAGACATCACGAGTCTTGAGAGAATCCCGCATTGGGTACTACTGTCGGGGTTACGTAACTTGGAGGTGTTGAATACAAACAATAGTGGAGTGCATTGGCATTGGCATTGGCATGAGGAGGAGGAGGAAACGGGGAATGGAGAGGAGAGTCGGGTGAGTTTGTCTTCTCTCAGCATTTGTTTTAAAGATGCTATCCTTTCGGATTGGTTCAAGCCACTGGCTAGTATCATAACTGACCTATCGCTGAAGAATTGCATCATAAAGGATGTTGCCTTGATAGCACTAACACAAGATTCAAGGTGCATTAAGTTCTTATGTATCGACTATTGTAAGCAGTTGCAGAGGCTGATCATCGCAGAGCATGCCAGGGAGGATGCATTTCAGTGCTTGACAAAGCTGGGCCTTTCTGGATTGCCTAGTTTGGAGACTATATGCATTGGCATTCCACCAAAAAGTTGCTTCGGTAACGTAAGGGAGATAACGTGCCCCATGCTAAAGATACGTCTCACCACAGGCATAAATTGCTCTACAATTTGACGTTTTTGTTGATAGAAAATTGCGAGGGAATGGAAGTGTTGATAGAAGATAATGGTGTGGAAGACGACGCATTTCCAAATTTATGTCGCTTGACGCTGCAAGATCTACCGAAATTGGGCATCATTTGTGAACTTGTCGAGCTAAGGAAGTTCCCATTAGGTATGCGTAATGCTCCAAAACTGAAAAGGTTTAAAGCAAGGAGAGAGTGGTGGGAACGTCTGCAGTGGGACGATGAGGACGCTACATCTCATCTCGGACCTACCCAATTCGTCTGAAAATATGAAAAGATAGAACGAAGGGCGTCCAGAAAGTGATCAAAGCAAGTTTGGGTTTTGAGTCACAGTGATGGTTTCATGTTTCTTGTGCAATGCTGGAGAGAGGGGGAGGAAGAGAGAGATGCTTGTGTATTGAATGCTATACTAGAGAGGGAGAGACATGGTTGTGTAATTCTACGAGAGATAGATGATTCTGTAAAGCTAGTGAGAACAAGCTATGCTTGTGTAAAGACGAAAAGAGTTTGTAGTGTGGGGTGAATGGAAGGTTTGGTTTGAATTATTAGGACGCCCGGTGTCATGTCTCCTATCCAAAATTTTAGGTAAAATCTAAAATGCTCGGCTCACGGTCAACTAGTTTTTTTTTTTATTATTATTATTTTTTTCAAAATTACTTTTTCAGTCAATTTGAATTTTAATTTTTTTCATTAGTATGGCAGTGCCCTCAAACTTTAAGGCATTGTCCTACCAACGAAAAAAAACTAAAACAAAATTATAAAAATAGAAAACTTCGGGCTGAAGGTAATTTTAAAAAAAATAACAAAAAAAAAAAATTTAACAACATTCTTTATAATTTTGATATCTAAGTGAAACATTTCGTATTTTACCGTAAAATTTAAAGTGTATACGTCAATCACTCTATATAACACTAGATGGATAGATATATTCGTGTAATGTTAGAGAGTGAGAGATATAGTGCAAAATTAAAGAGAGACATGTCCAACACGTGGTGTAATTTTTGAGAGAGAGAACGATGCGGTCCTTGAAAAAGAGAGAGAGATGTAATGCTGAGGTATATGAATGAGAGAGATTGAGAGAGAGAGAGAGAGTGGCACCTTGTGATTTCGAGTAAATAATTATGGATTTATGATGTTTTAAAATGTCACTAAGTTTCTAATCCTCGAATTTTTTTAATATGATCTCATTCCTTTGCACCATGAATGGGATTCCAGCACACAAACCCAAGCACTCTATCTCTCATTTGTGTTTGTTGTTTTTACTGGGAGTTTGCCTTGTTTTATGATATTTTTCTTTTAAAAATCAGGCCTTGGAATGAAAATCATATGAAAGCAAACACAAATTGTAATGGGTATTAAACACACCGAGTTCAGTTGCATCGACATGAAACCAAACTGGCAATGACATAACCTCACTTCAACAAAAAATAAGTTTTCGTGCACCCGCAAGATCTATATCATTTTTTAGTTTCAATTTTCATAATGGGTCAAGGTGCTTTTCAGATATGTATTTAATGTGAGACGTTTTTTTGTTTTCAAAAAACCTCGGCTATGTTGAAATTGCATCATTTATCGAGATACAAGTAAGAAACAAATTGTTTAATATTCTATAAATTTGTGATGGTAGCACCCCTCTACACCTTAATCACCACATTGTGGTTTTCATTGCCATTGACATCACCCCATTAATACCTTCAAAAACTAACTTCTAAACTATTTGAAAAAATGGGCAGGGGCCTGTCTTCTCCACTGAATTACCCATGAAAAAAAAAACATTATAACTATTTCATCTTAACATGTATTTTTTTTGGGTATTTTAAATTTTAGGAAAAATAATGCAAGGTATTATTGTCATCTCTCATTGGTGACCTGATAAATTTCTTTAAATTTTATTGGTGTGAACCCTCGACTTACCTCATGCAACTAAATAAATATATCTAGAGTTATCATCCTTTAAGCTATGGGAAATAATTTTCTGCATTTCAAGGAGCAGGCCATCATTTACTCCGAGTAAAAACCAGAGTATTTTTTATCTCCCAAAGTTTGGGGATGTAACTTTTTTAACCTATTGACTGGCCTCAAATAAACAAATAAATAAATGTCACTCTCTATCTTCCTGAAAAATAACATCCTAAGAACAAGGACTGTGCAATTTCGAACAGTAATATGTCAGTGTTAATGTACTCAAAATTTTTTTTTTATTTTTTTTAAAAGAAAGCATTTAATGATTCTATAATATATGGTTATTTGCGAATTGTTATTTGTAACAATAAAAAAGATCTTTGAGCTGTATGCTTGAAACAATTATCCTCTTATCTAAAGGGTGAGGTTTCTATACGGCTGTGGCCCCAAACAATCAAAGTAAGGCACACCTTTAAATAGTGTCAGGCCATTCATTTTGGTAGTGCAAATCTTTGTGATGGCATGAAACTTTATTTTCATATGTTATTAGAAAATTTAAATCTTAGGAAATAGTATAGATCGAGCAGATTTATGAACTCTTGAAGAATCTTCAAGATTTATGAACTCTTGAAGAATCTTCAAGATTTATGAACTCTTGAAGAATTATTAAAATTAATGCTCCTGAAATACATTACAAGATTGACTATTTTCAAGACTTGAAATCCACTTTTTCTCATGTCCAAAAACTTGAGGTCGAGATGATCGACTTGAGTATTTTTCGGCATCAAAATATCTTTTTCTAGTGGGTTTTTGAGGTTCTCTTAGTTCAATTTCTTAGGGCCTCGTCCATATATAAACTTTTTCCTTATATAAAATAATTGAATTCTAACTCTCTAATAGTACATTCCTAGCTAACATAAAGAAAAAGTGCTAAATAATATACAAATGAGAAACCTAAAAAGAGCATTAACTTCAAGAACATTATTATATGGGTGAGGTTTGTATAAGGTTATCCTTATACAATAGACGTCAGGTGGACCTGTAAAATTTATTTAGAAATGTCGTTTCGATGTTGAAAATCTTATGATGGTTTCAAAATCTATTTTCATATTCGGTTAAAAATTTAAAATTTAAAAATAGTATAGATCGAGCAGATCAATAAGCATGTGAAAATTTTGAAATCAGACAATTTAGATGACTTTTTACCTGATGTGCTATTTTTGAATTTGGAATTTTTTTTTTTTCTTCATCTTCATTTATCTCAAGTTTCATATGATTAGCTGGAGGGTTCTCTTAAGTGGGAACACTCTCTACAGTAGGATTTTTCAGATGCACCTTTCTTCACCTTGCAGCCTTATTCAAACTTTTACCTTATTATATTCGATAATGCTTTGGCCCACTTTACCGTAACTTATGCAATGGCTAGTTTCACTTTAAATGATTCGTGACTTACATTCTCAGCATCTAACTTCGCTTTATGCGAATAAATGCATTGCTCACTTATCAAGCAACATAAAAGTTGTAACTTACTGGTTTAAAAAACGGATCGGAGTCCCGGATAGGGCACCTTAAAAACTCATTCGAATCGGTGAATCGGCAATCTAGATCGAGAATCGGTCAAATTAGTCCAATTAAACCTTAAAAAAAATCCAAAAAAGTTATAAAAATTCATTATAGATGTTATTTTTTAAGAATCAAATAAGAAATACGGGTATTAAATTATTAAATTTTATTTTTAATCAATTTAAAAATAATTAAGATGTTCTTTCCCTGTATGAACTTATGTTAACCATTAAATTTGCATCACATAAAACAAAAAACATAAAATTACCACTGATAAAGTACATAATCATACATAGACTATAATAAATAATGGATTAAATCGATGAAAAATGGCCACTAAAATCTCGAATTGGAAGAAAAACCTAATCTACGAAAAAAAAAATAGAAAAAACCAAATTATTACAACCTAACTAACTATAATCTAAAATTATTACAACCTATCTAACTATAATATTATATATTGCAAGGAAAATTGTTGGTTTACATTTTATTATATAAATAATAACAAATTTAAAATATTTTATACTACCATTTAATTTAAAATGTATTATTGACAATTGTAAGAAAAAGAATACATTACAAGATTTATAATGCAGATAAATAAATAAAATATTTGATTATCAATATAGAAATTATTCGAATGCGCATCAATTTTCGAAATAGCACTTCAAATTTTCAAAAATATATTTTTTAGAATTCTAGAATAAATTTAATGGAAGAGATTGTTAGAGACAGAGAAATATTTCAAATGTGTATGAATCATATCTTAAAATTAATATTCTTAAATTTATGTTAAAGCTTACCATATTATAAAAATAAAAATTATAATTAGATCAGTTATTCCTAGTTTGTATTAAAAAATATTTGTTGTACTAAGAAATATCTTTTATTTTATTGAGAAGAAATACTTTTCTTTTTTTTGTGAGAAAATATGATATTTGTTGTATTACCTGTTTTTTTTTTTGACAATAAAAAAAGAAGATGTTATATTACCTTTTTTTGTTTTTCTTGTTGTATTACTTTTTTTTTTTTCATCATATTATTTTTTATTTTTTTCATCATATTTTTTTCTTCATTTTAGCTTTTTTTTAAGACAAGTAAAAACCTATCTTCTTCTTCTGCTTTTTTTATTTTTTATTTTTTATGAAGACAAAAAGTGAATTTGCGTAATTTCTTTTTTTTCTTATGAAGACAAAAATTAAATTTGCATAATAGCATCTCAACTGAGATTCGAACTTGGGACGTCACACAAAAAACATTGCTACCAACCATCACAACCCTTTGCACGCTACTAAAGAGTTCTCTACAATAATTACCTATATTGAATGAATTTTCAACATAATATCGCTTAGTATAAGTCCCACATCGAAGAATTGGAGAAAGTTTACACGGTATAACTACCTTTACAAAAGCCTTAACGTTAGCGCGATAGAGAGAAAGGGCACACCTGCGGTGATATTTTGAAAAAAATTATCACAATGTCCTCAGGTAAGGACTCGCCCTGTGATGTCACTAAGCGGTTGAAATCGCGATTTATGATGTAATCAGCATCTGGAATCACGATTTATGACGTAATCGGAGCGATTCACTATTCAAAATCGTCGATTCTCTAATAGGATCGGGTGATTTCCAGTTTTACAGAAGAATCGACAAGGGGTGACCGATTCTCGAGTCGACCCGGGCGATTCCATTGCAACTCGCCGATTTTTAAAACCCTGGTGGTAAGTGTAACCTACACGCTTGTACTCTTTCAAAACAACGAAAGAAAAGTAAATAATAAATACATACCAATTGTGTAGGGTCACCTTAACTCACCGGATCTGTGTATTTGCATTAAAAACTCTTTTAAAAAAATAATAAGAAAATAATAAAAATGAAGTCAAGTAGATAGGAAAAATAACTAATACTCTTTCAAAACAACGAAAAGTAAAAGTAAATAATAAATACATATCAATTGTGTAGGGTCACCTTGACTCACCGGATCTATGTATTTGCATTAAAAACTCTTTTAAAAAAATAATAAGAACATAATAAAAATAAAGTCAAGTAGCTAGGAAAATTAACTAAAACTGAATAAATAAAGAGTGCTTAACCTTCGAGAACCCGGAACCCGAAGTTTCGGGCTTGGATCAGAGTAGTCTTCTTATTTGCACCACCATCTCTTTTTAGATGCTTATGCATGCTGAAATTAGTAGATCTAAGGTAATTTGACCTAGATTAAGGGGTTCTTAAGGCATGGAGAAAAGCTGGGGAATTTTAAGTAGTGTCTATCTAGGCTTTTATGAGGATTTAGGAGGGATTTTCTTCTATTTTCTAAGGTTTTAGTGGCTCCTAAGATTAAATCCGAATTTTGGGATTTCTTTCTGAATTTTTAAGATTTTTTGAAATTTTTTCGAATTTTCAAAGGGTTTTTCCTATTTTCCAAAGAATTTTTGAATCTGTCTTATGGAATTTTTCTAGCTTTTGAGGGGGTATATATGGGTTTGAGATAGGTTTAAGTTTAAAATTAATCCAACCCAATTGGGATTAGGATTAGGATTAGGGAGTTTTCCCCTTTCTTTTCGATTTTTTTGGCCTTTTTTGGGGTTGGAAAACTGTGTAAAATCGCTTCTAGAGGGTTGTAGGGCCGGGCCGGGTCTATCATATCGCACGCCATGGGCCTTGATGACCTGAAAGACAGGTGGCACGTCGGGCGGGCCTGACCGACACGCTCCGTATCATGCGGGTCATCCCAGGTGCATTTGGGCATGAGCCAAAATATCATTTTCTAGATTGTTTTAAACGTAGATTCCCGGTGATTCTTGAACTGTTGAAAAGATCATAAGGTTTACTTCACCTAGGGTTATGTTTTGGTCTACTTCATCCCTAGGTGTTGTATTAGTTCAGTACACCAAAGTCCACAGGGATCCATAATTAGTTTAGGCCATAGTCCAATCAAATATTCTCTAAATCAAATATCGCAAACTTTCGAAACCCAATTACTCAAAAAGGCAGGTTTTGCAATAAATTGGACATAAAATATTAAGAGGACCTTCCAAAAAACATATTACGTGGACCTTCCATTTCAAGATTTTCAAATGCTTATATATCTACTTGATTTGAACTATTTTTGGAGCTTGAAATTTATGAAATAGAAATAAAAAGCGATTATCCGGCCATCCCACGAATTTTTTACACCAAAATTACATTCAAGATAAAACGTGAAGGCATACCTTAATTTCATTAGTTAAGGTTGCAACCCTATGCAATCCACACCCTATAAATAGAAGAAATAGTGGGCGAAATACGTAGTAAGGAAGAGAGAACAAGGAAGTTGGAGAGGCCTAATGGTCCCAAAAGTAGGAATTTGATGAGAGAATAAGTTTTTAAAAGGAGGGGAATATATCTTTCTAATTTATTATTATTGTTATTACTATTATTATTTTAGTAAACTTATTCAAGTGCAACAAAAGAGTTCTTCCTGTTGCAACCCATTTCTCTTGTGTTTGTTGTTTATTTTTTAATCTTGTTAGATGATTGAATAGAGGGTAGATATAATTTCCCACAATCCTTTTGCATCAGCTAATAAATGTCTGAATAGGGTCACTAGGGCAGTTCGCGTGAGAGTCGCCCGAGTCACTTCCAAACTAAGGCGAGGAGAGCTGCTGTAGGAATTTCTCGAAGCTCTGATATAACTTGTAGAAAATACTCCGCAGTGAATCAAACTTAGAGAGAGAAACTCACTCTCTAGTACTTTGGACTCTCCAATACAAAAGGCGTCACCCTTCATACACACACTGTATAATAGCACACACTTGCGCCAAACTTACAGGACAGGCCGTGATTGTATATGTGCACACTCTCACGCACATACACTCTATGAATAATACTTTGGAGAAATGATCTTTAAGCCTTTTTCTGACATTTCCATTCCTATTAGCCCTTTGGATTAAAAGAAAATCCTATGCACATGCTCAAGTTTTAAACTTTGGAACCATTAGCCGCCCAATTATATTTTTCTTTGTTATTTTTACAAATTTGATCTTTTTGTTTTACAAAATGCTAAACCTATACACTAGTCATCAATATTTTTTTGTGTGACTTGATATACAAATTGAAAAAAAGACTAATGTGATCGTGTCGGTAAATATACCTTTTTTATTTTTTATCTTTTCACCCCTTTTCTTTTATTTTCTTTTTTTTTTCTTTTGGCAAAGATCACTTATAAGTAGTCTTATTACAATAACTCTTGCTTCAAATAAAATGAAAATATCAAATCTAGGATATTAAAAACCTTGATGCCATTAAACTAATTTTCTTTAAACAAAGAAAATATCCACAATTCTTATGCTTGAGATTATAAACACAATATATGGTAAGAAACAAACAGAGAGTGCTGGAGATTATCTCAATCGGGTTTAGTACCCCCCATACACCGAGTCTCCTCCTTCCGACGGTACTCGGGATCTATGATCGGTCACTTGATTATCCTCCATATGGCAAATCCCTCTCAATGGCATATGGATCTCGATTTAGAACCAACTACCTAAGGCCTCAATGCCTTAGTCTTGCTCAAGCCCCATTTGCTTGATCTTTTGAGAGATGAGAGATAGATCAAAAAGAGAGTGAGATAATTACTAGTAAGAGGATCCTCCCATTTGTTACCCAAAAATCAAACCTAACCTTAGCTTGGGCGTGCCATCAAGAAATACTGAGAGACAGATGATTTGGGCGTACCCTCTTAGAGAAAACTTAAGAGAGATAGAAGATAAAACTTGGGGCATGCCTCAAAATTGGGTTGTGCCTCCCCTTTGGTAATCTAGAGAGAGAATTAAATTTTGGAAGAGAGAGAGAGAATTCTTGAAGAGATGAGATAATATGTACATCATTTTATGAAGGGAGAGACCTCCTTTTATATATTTTTTGTGCCTTCGAGGTTTACCTCAATTCGTAGGGTTAAATCTTTACCATCAATCTAAAGAGACTTGTGGGGTGAGAGATTTGAGTCACCATCTTTTTTATCCACCATCAAGATTCAAAGAGATGAGCTAGAGCCTTATCCTCACTTTCCTAGATCTATTCCCATCAAATCTTTAAATAAAGAAAGTATATATCTTCTTTTCTATTTTAGTACATCCAATCTTTATTTAATAGATTAAATAATCTTGATTCAAAGATTTATTAAATATTTCAAATATTCAAGTAAGTTGGCAATCCCCAAAAGCTAATCCAAAAAACAATGGATAGACATTCTTCCCAAGAAGAATACGTGAATGGGGCCCTTTTGGTGGCCACGTGTGGGCCCCACCTAATCCACATGTTTTTAAATTTTGGGCCTCATATTTTATGGAGGTCCCATATATTTTTAGAAAATATTTTATTTCATATTTAGAATTTTTAAATCTTATACGTTATTTAAAACATTGAAAAATTAATTCCTCTTAATTTATGAATCCAAATGACAAAAGTAAAATATCAGAAGATTCACAAAAATTCAAATAAACATTCTAAAAAATCATATATCATAAAGTTAAATAAAACTGATTAATTTTTTATGGGAATCGGATCCGTTAGGTCTAGAAATTTATCAATATACGGGAGCACTCTACCCTCAACTATGGACTACTATCCACCTAACTTTCTCAAACTGACCCCATATCCTGTGACCCACAATACACTGCAGGGGCTCATGATTGGACCACCAAAGTCAGCTAATAGACGAGGGGATGCAATCCCAGTTTATGGATTTCAAGTTCTACCCTAGATACAAAATAAATCATGGTCCTCCAAACCATGATGCAACCATGACTCTATGGTGCATAGGGGTAATATCTCACACATATACACGCTTCACCCTCATTGACGAATCTTAAAACGGCTATCTATGTATATGTCATGTGATGATATAACGATGAGGTTTTAGCCTTGTATCTAAAGGCTATTCATCACAAGCAAGGGCCACACAGTCTCTTAGCTCTCATCTGGGCGTACTTCGACCTCATCAAAAGCTAACCCACTAAAACCTTCTCGGTAGATCCCTATGTTCAGGTACCTTGGGTTTTTCCAAACGCGGCTGGCCTAGCACGTCGAGCCTAGTCTGAGTATCGGCAAATCGCATTTACCTAGTATGGTCCACAAGAGGACCATACTTCCACTGAGTTTATGTTTCACTGTATAAAATGCTCATACAAGCTCTCATAAGGCCTTTAAAGGCCACATAAACCCAACATCTTCTACTTGGCCTTTGGAGGCCTTACAATCTCTCTTTCTCACATTCTCATCCCCTCAATTACAATCTCTCTCACTCAAGCATTTTTCACTTATTCTATCTTATTATATTAATAATGGCTTTTGTCATCAATTCTTTCACAAAGGATTTATGGAGGCAGTGCCTCTTTCTTTTTTATGCTCGGATCTCATTTCAAAAATGATCGTAATCCATCTTTTATGTCGCATTACAAATCATGGACCTATTGTCGGCTTAAAACATCTCTTCTATCAAGTTACTCCCTTCTGTAGCCATACAATTAGCGTTATGCGTCTGGGTTCCATGGGTGAACAACGGTATGTCGTTCCAGCTGGCCCATCAAACACAAGCCGATGCTCCCACTAGATTATTGATTTTATCTAGATCTTTTCATAACCGGATACCTGTACAGCTAAAAATAATTGTGGGATGGTTAATAGCTCCCACTCAAACATAACACATAAGAAATAATATTTCAGCATTATCATGCCTGTGACATGAGATAGTACAACATGTCTCATACTAAACAATAACTCAATGCTCATTTGGTTTCATAAAACCATTTTTAGAACCACAAAGGTTTCTACCACACTAGTCTCGTGGTTGTAAACCCATACAAACCAAGTTGTCTAATCCACACAACACGTGTCAAGGAAACTTTGCAAGATGACCTTCCTACAATATTTCTTATGGTTCAAGGTCTTATGTAATCGAGGACTCTAAATAATTAGAAATATGGGTCAAGGCATATGGGTATTTGAAAACTAGTGCATGACAGTTTTGCTCCCATTTTTATAAATACCTTCAAGACACAATGTTTTTCTTTTTTAAAAAAAAAAACATTGACTTAGTATACATATACATTCACAAGCAATAGTTAGACAATAATATGAGGCTTTAAAATGATTTTTTCTTAAAGACTTAGTTGACCTTGCAATACTATGTGATTTTCTAAAAAGAACAATATTCATTGACCTTAGGTTTTTCTCAAATCATCTAATTTAATTTTAAAGTACATGTTTACCCTTCATAAATCATTTTAGCAGATTCACCTTTAATTTACTTCCAATTCAAGTTCATGGCTACAAAAAAAACAAATCATAAATACCATCTTATAATTTTATCCAAAATAAAACATGACTAAAGAATGGTTATTAAAGCCTTGACAAAATACTTCATTTTTGGCAAAAGTAGAGATTTTATCAGAAGTTTATCATCACTTGCGACACATTATATTATAGACATTTATTGGGAGGATGGTCATTAAGACCGAGTTCCATCAGAACACTCCCTTCATGCCTACATATTTGAATGAGCCACACCCATCTCTAGCGTTTCATACTTAGGCTCAAAGCCCTCGATCAAACCACATCTCCATGTGTATCACTCCCTCAAGTAGTTTATACTCAAGCACAAGGAGGCACAAAAACACAGGGTATTCAAAATCGGCTCTTTCAAATTTGTTAGCACCTATCACCTAATGTCCATACACTCGACACATATTCATAAAACAAATAGCCAAAAAAATCAAAGTAATGTATCAAACTTAAAAAAAATAGCGGGTTACTGAATCCTCTTTCCCAATATGACATCACCATGTAATGTGGGATAGATTTCATATCTCAAAACGATATAGTGTGGTACCTAGGCTTTCTTGATTCATTGGTTTACTTGTTTGACAAGATTTTGTGATCTTGGAAGAGCACTCAATTGATGAAGAATATATTGGTCATTGGTTTCACCTGTCATGAAGTGCCCATCCTTTTGGCACTTAGATTCTCTTTGTCTCACATCGAGAAGAAATAATCTTCTTCATCCCATTATTTCAAATATCACAATTTCGATTCTCCCACTGATCTTTATCGTTTCAAAGCCACCCTAAAGTCTCTCTATATATCTCTTCATCTCGAAGAAACCAATATGCTTTTATATGTATTGTGTTTCTTATTCTTTCTGCTATTATCAAATCGAATACTCTTCACAAAGAGTGTCATATCTTGCCAACTCTGTATTACCTCTCTCTGTAGTTTTCATTATAATAAACCATACTCATAGCATACTATAAAACTTTTTAAATGAGCCTTAAGAAGGTCTTCATTATGAAGAATCCAAAGATGTGCCTTCACATGCCACATCTTTTAATTTGTTGTAGAATCGAACATGAGCATCCAATGATAAAATATGTTATCTCTCAACTCATAAAGAATTTATCTCCGAATCCTTTTGAGTATTGAAATCGACTCAAAAATATGAAATAGTGCTCAGTTCCATCCTTAAATCATACCATTTAGTGAGTCTTTATTTTAGTGACATTTACGTCACAATGCAATTTTCTCAACAGAAAATCAGGTTGAGCAGCTCTCAATAAAGAAATTGTTTATCTCAATCATCAAAGAATTTCTTCTTAAAATCTTTTGTGTTGAAAACTAGACTCAAAATCAAATCATAAAATCATAGTGTGAATCCAAAATAATACTTTTCTTCAGAGAAATAAATACATGACATTCACGTCACAAAATAAATTATACTGCAAAATTCTAAGATGAACACTATGTAGTAAAATTTTATTTTGTCTGTACCCTCATGGAGTTTCCCTTTCAAACCAATTTTGTTTCAAAGTAGAAACATAATGATAATACATATATTTCCACAAGCCTCATATCATTTTGTTATGTAGGCTTGATAAATATAGTTATTCATGTGTCAATGAAGAACATATCAAATTGTAAAAAATTCAGGATAACCTCTCTTTAATCCCAAATTTTTATTCCTCTTTTCCCATAGATATTTTTCTCTCAAATAATATTTATTAGAAAATAGACTCAGAATATAAATCTAAAAACTAGGATTGGCTATAAAACATTCTGTTAAGAATAGAAATAAAATCATGACTTCCAAGTCATATAAATAGTTTTCATTGCAGAAAACAGCACTTGTGCACCTTTTATTAAATAGACCTTATCTTTTAAACTAAAAACAATTTCTTAATGAAATTTTTTTCTTTTGAAATTAGCTTCAATTTGATGAATACAGTCAAATTTCAACTAGAAATAAAATCATATAATTAGTAAGAAAAATCACAGAACTCAATAGATAGTTCTTTAAATTTGTAGAGTCAGAACTGACACCCTTCATTATTTAATCTATAACACTCCATTCCCTTAGGATCTCCCACATAAATTTTGCAGGTAGATTCTACTCTCAACGATACACAATATCATAAATTTTGCAGGTGGATTCTACTCCCAACGGTACACAATATCACTGAGTATGTAACGGAAAAATACATCATTATTTTCTTCATATCAGTGCTCGAAAAAAGACTAGAATACACATTTTGCACAGTGACTCTGTAGGTGTTTGAAAATTTCCATTATTTTTAACCGCGGGTGTATTACGTGACCACAAAGGTCATTAACTTTCTTATATCTTATTCTCAAGCTTGATCTAGACTCAATAAAGAGAAAAGATAACTAATGACATCAAGTATCATTAGCTCTGATACCAATGAAAGAGATACTAATGTGATCTTATCGGTGAATATAATTTTTTATTTTTCTTCTTTTCACCCCTTTTCTGTTCTTTTTCATTTCTTTTAGTAAAGATCACTTACAAGTAGTCTTATTACAATAACTCTTGTTTAAAATAAAATAAAAATAAAAAATCTAGGATCTTAAAAACCTTGATAGCATTAAACTAATTTTCTTTAAACAAAGAAAATATCGACAATTCTTATGCTTGAGAAAATAAATACAATATAATTAAATATGGTAAGAAACAAAAAGAGAGTGCCGAAGATTACCTCACCTCGGCTTATTACACCCCACACCGAGTCTCCTCCTTCTGATGGTGCTCGGGATCTATGATCGGTCACTTGATTCTCCTCCATATAACAAAATCCTCTCAATGGCATATGGATATCGATCTAGAACCAACTACCTAAGGCCTCAATGCCATAGTCTTTCTCAAGCCCTATTTGCTTGATCTTTTAAGAGATGAGAAATAGATCAAAGAGAGAGGGAGAAATCTACTAGCAAGGGGATCCTCCCATTTGTTACCCAAAAATCAAACCACCATAAGCTAATCTTAGCTTGGACGTGCCATCTAGAAACAATGAGAGAAAGATGATTTGGGCGTACCCTCTTAGAAAAAACTCGAGAGAGATAAAAGATAAAACTTGGGGTGTGCGTCGAAATTGGGGCATGCCTCCCCTTTGGAAATCTAGAGAGAGAACTAAATTTTGGAAGAGAGAGAATTCTTAAAGAGAGGAGATATTATGTACGTCATTTTATGAAAGGAGAGACCATAGATTTTCTATGCCTTTGGGGTTTACCTCAATTTGTAGGGTTAAATCTTGATCATCGATCAAAGTTGACTTGTGGGGTGAGAAACTTGAGCCATCCATCTGTTTGATCCACTATCAAGATTCAAAGAGATGAGCTTGAGCGATATCTTTCCTTTCCTAGATCTATTCCCATCAAATCTTTAAATAAAGAAAGCATATATCTTATTTTCTATTTTAATATATCCAATCTTTATTTATTAGATCAAGCAATCTCGATTCAAAGATTTATTAAATATTTTAAAAATTCAAGTAAGTTTGCTATCCCCAAAAGATAACCCAACAAACAATGAATAAACATTCTTACCAAGAAAAATATGTGAATGGGTGGGGCGTGCCACCCTTTTCGTGGCCATGTGTGGGCCCCACGTAATGCACATGTTTTTAAATTTTGGACCCCATATTTTATGGAGGTCCCATATATTTTTTAAAAATATTTTATTTCATATTTAGAATTTTAAATCTTATATTTTATTTAAAACATTGAAAAGTTAATTTATCTCAATTTATAAATACAAATGGGAAAAATAAAGCATTAGAATATTCACAAAAATTGAAATAAACATTCTAGAAAATCATATATCATAAAATTAATTAACACTAATTAATTTTTTATGAGAATCGGATCCGTTATATCTAGGAATTTATCAATATACGGGAGCACTCCACCTTCAACTGCGGACCACGATCCACCTAGCTTCCTCAAACTGACCCAGCAGTTTCCATGACCTACAGTCCACTGCAGGGGCTCATGATTGGACCACCAAAGTCACCTAATAGACTAGGGGATGCAATCCCATTTTATGAATATCAGGTGCTACCCTAGAGATTGAAAAAATCATGGTCCTCCAAACCATGATGTAACCATGACTCTATGGTGCATATGGGTAATCTCTCGTACATGTACTCGCTTCACCCTCATTGGCGAATCTTAAAATGGCTATCTATGTACATTCCATGTGATGATATAATGATGAGGTTTTAGCCTTGTCTCTAAAGGCTATTCATCACACGCAAGGGCCACACAGTCCCTTGGCTCTCATCTGGGCGTACTCTAACCTCATCAAGGGCTAACCAACTACAGCCTTCTTGGTAGATCCTTATGCCCAGGTACCTTTGTTATTTTCCAAACTCGGCTTGCCTAGTGCGTCGAGCCTAGTCTAAGTATTGGCAAATCGCTTTTGTCTAGTATGGTCCACAAGAGGACCACACTCCCATTGAGTTTATGTTTCACTATATAAAATGCTCAAACAAGCTCTCATAAGGCCCTTAAAGGCCACATAAACCCAACAAAATTTTAATAGATGACAATAATAATATTTATAATTAATTAATAATTATAATAACAACAATAATATATTAACTGTTTAATATTTCTTATCTTATAGGTATTTTGATAAATGTTTTAATAAATGAATAAATAAATAGTAATAATCTATTAACTATCGTAACAAATACCTTGATTAATCATTTTTCAAGTTCAAAAGATAAAGATGTTAATGTAAAATAGATCGTAATAATAAAGAAAAATTCATTTTGTTTTCATGTTTAAATTTATATAGTGGGATCCACGAAGGTAAGATTGGTTTTATGCAACAAAAGAAAAAGGGAAGGGGGGAATTTTGTGAAATAAAAAGATCAAATTTGTAAAAAATACAATGAAAAACACAATTATGGGGGACTAACGGTCTCAAAATTTTAAATATCTAGGCGGGTACAAGGGATTTTTGTGAACTCAAGGGGCTAATCGGCAGGGATGTTTCTGGGAGGGGGGTAAAGGTCATTTTTCCTAATACTTACTTCTAACAACAACTTACAATACATATACTCCCCACTCAATGCAACACTTGCACACACATTCCACTTGGAGCCATACTACGCATTACATATCGACCACTCCCTGCAATGACATACAGGAGGCCTCACGACACACCTACACTACATCTTTCACCTTTTGATGGTGGACAAAATAAAAAAAAACAATTTCAACTATTCACCTTTTGACATGCAGTTATAGTTTTAGGGTTTATTTCTAGAGAATTTAAGTTTTTAGGGATTGTCGAGATTTTATTTTTTTATTTACCTCATAAGAACTATTCACTAATATTGCTCATGGGAAACGGCTTATAGGGATAAAATTGTCATTACAAATTTTAAGTTAAGTAAGGATATATGGGTAATGAATTATTTGTTTGTAAATTTTTTGTACTTGAAACATTAAATTATAATATATAAGAGGTATGTGGAGGTCTATTCCCCATGACTCTTAGAATTTGCAAGAGAGAAAAGCTTAGGCTTTTGAAACCCTAGCATGGGCTAAGGAGAATAAACCCTAGATTTCCTTGAATTATGCTTCTGTTTAGTTTGTTTCTTGTTGATTTTACTATTCCCTCAACTTTTCTACATCAAATTGGTATCAGAGCTTGTGATCTATATGGAAAGTACTGTAGCATTGTATGTAGTTTCTGTAGTACTATACAAAGTTACTATAACATTGATTTTTTGGTACCCTAGGTCAACAACAAAACGGGGAAGCTATAGTGGGGGTCTAGGATTTGTTAAGGTTTTCCCAAAACAACGTAGATCTTGATGATTTTAGTTGTTTTTTGTTGACTATTTACCTAGGGCTTGTGATTTAACCCATGGCAACGATAAGGGGCTGTAGAAGGGGGATCTTTGTGTGTGCACTCCATTTTCCCCTAGATGACATAATCGAGAAACGTGAAAGGCAACTAGTGCAGTAGTATGTCAGCATCCAGAATGGGAAAAATGGTGAGTTTTCCGCTCAATCTCGAGTACAAGAATTTTCACTTTTGCGCTCTACGTGTGGAGTTGAGTGAGGAGGATAGAGACCGGAGGCCTAGACGTGGGGTGCATCACATTAGGATTTTCTATTTGAAGGACGAGATTTTTTATTTTGACATAGATTACATAGAAAATCAGCAAGGTATACATCGTGATTCACCACCAATCTTTGATATAGATTCAGTCGAACAGAAAGATCTCTTAGGAGATCTGGCCTACGTAAGGATCAAGATGGTGAAGAATATGGAAAGAAGGTTGCAGAAGGACTGAGCCAAATCATGGCCTTTGAAGATCTCATTAATAATGAAGAGATAGAGATATCAATAAATTTAGGGCATTGGAACCAGAGTAGCAAAGAGGAAGTGCCGTTGACTCATTCGTAAATTATGGCCCTGATTTTAAAAAGTGAAGAAATAGATGTCAACAAAACCTCTAAAGACCAAAAATTTAGGTTTGTAGTTTCCTACATGATGTTTAATAAGAGTTTAAGGATAGACATATCCGATAAATTTGCAATGACTCTTCAATATAAATATCAAGTTCCATTTCTTGAGAAATTACTTTTATTACAAATAGTTTTTAAACCAACAAAGAAGAAAAATGTTGCACAAGGCATTTTATCACATTTTAAAACTCGAGGACACATTTTCTGTAACTAGAGGAGAATGATGGAGGGAAAAATTATACTTATTTTTAAATAAAATCGAATTTTAGAGATGATTATTTTGATTTTAGTTTTAGGATTTATTTTTAGGAATTTAAATCTTTTTTGGGATTCTAGGGTTTCTTGTATTTTCTTTATTTATTATTCACATGTACTATTAATGGCACTATTTGCATTTACTACTCACCCATTATTGTTATGGTATTGTTCAAGTGGTATTTTTCACAAGGGTATTTTTTAAAGTTTAATGTTATTTTGGGGTGTTTTACAGTCCTAATTATTTAATTTGGTGTCAAGTTAATTTATGGTTTCATAAACTTATAAAAGGGTGGATGACACATTTTGGGAGATATATATTCTGGGAATGAATTTTATTTTGTACAATAAAAAATTTTAGCAGTTAGTGTTGCAGTTCGCACGCTTCAATAATGGGCGAGACGATGATCTTTCAGCCCATGCGGATCTCGAGTACATGCCTTTCACTTTAGCACTCTATGTAGGGAGTCGAGTGATGAGGATAAATACGAAAGACCAAGAAGTAGAGAGCACAACTCTAGGGTTTTCAATTTGGATGATGAGATTACTGCTTTCGACGCAAATTGTAAAAAATCAACAGGATGTAGATTGGGATCTATAACCAATTTTCGATGCTACTTATTTGAAGAACATGTTTTAGTAGTGTGCAAATTCAATCAGGTTACATGCTTGAAGTTAAGTAATTTCAACAAATTGATGTGATTTACAAATATTCTACTGACTAAAATGACCCTTTCCTCGAGGGTTTCCTAGTTCTAATGCACAATTAATGTATTTTGATTAGTACACCAACCCAAAAGTCCTAGAATCATGTTTGCAATATGTTAGTTGAGGAATGTTGCCGGACTAGCATCAATGTCGTCTTAGCACACTTCAAATGAGTAGGCCATTTACTATTCAAGGATGGCAAGCTACACCAGTTTCAAGTAATAGTAAACAACTGATAACTTAATCAAAAAATGGACAAACTTGTCATGCTCATATCTCACGATCTGCAAGATGGATGGAGCTCAAATTCAGATATGTTGGGCACCTCGACGAGCACAAACTTTTGAAATATACCACAGTCGAGAACCACGACTGTAGTGACAGAAGTCCTAGAGAGAATGTCGCATGAAAAAGGCTTTATGTAGAAAGCTTGTGTGTGCAACCTATCCTCGCTTCGACGATCGCAATGTGACATCCGGAGGTCAGCTCAAGAAAAAACAATGGGTGCATTTTGATTGTAGCTCAATAAACTTCGTTTTGAGATGAGAACCATCATGATTGGGGTTCAAGAAGATGCATGTCTAGAGCTTGCATGTTGGGCACGAATTTAAGGTGTCAAAAAACTAGTTTTCCAGCGACTTCCCGGAATGCTAAAAGGGCCAATCCTTGGTCATTTTGCATGGTTTTTAGAGGGAACGACCGTTACGGCATCCCCTTTGATTTACCAGCAAAAAAACACAATAAATTCTCTATATTTTTTTTAAATCTAGCGAATAAGGAAAATCAAGTTTGCACGAAAACTGGAAAATAAGAAGTTTTGAGAAATCCTTAATCATGTCATTCTTTCTCTCTCAATCAAGATATTTCCCAAATATTTAATCCCTTATCTAAAAGAGTTGTTCAACAAATTAAAGCCATCAAGAGAGAGAGAGGGTATAACACTTATGTGGGACACATTTGGGCCGTATGTCCAATCAAGGCATGCTTCTCCGTGGTGACTACCATCTCATATGGGCCACCGCACCCTCAAATAAATTTTTAAAAAACATGACACGATCTTTTAAATCCAATATTAAAATGGATTTGCATTCATGAAGTCCTGAAAAATCAGTTTAACCGATCGAAAAAATTATTTTCGATTTAAAAAGTTCATTTTTGACGTTTTATAGTTCAAATAAAATATACTTAAATAAAATTTAATAGGAATTGGATCCAACGGGTCAAGGGCTAATACATTGAGGCAGTCCATCTATACTTGCAATCTTGAACTATAGTCATCCTCTTAATCTCACTCGATGACACCCATGACCAACAAACCCTCATAGGGTTTCATATTTTTTCCATCAAAGTTAACCAATAAATGAGGAGAACACAATTTTAGTCCATGGATTACATGTTCTCGCTAAGGACAAGGCTATGACCCATAGAACTTTTACACATTATCGCAATGGTGCAGGGGGTCATCTCTTTCACAGAGAACAAGCAGCCATGGAACTACTGATACAACACTTTGAGCCTCATTTGAAAAATTGGAGAACAAGCTACCATAAAAAAGGGTGGTATATTTTTTCCTATTTCATGAGGTGTTTGACCTCATTGTATCTTTCCAGTGGTTTGTAAATGATTGTAATTGGTCACTGTTTAATTAATGGTAATCATGTGGTTCGTAAATGATTGTAATTGGTCGTTGTTGAATTAATGATAATCTTTTGTGAATGAAATTTTCTAGTTTATGGTATTATTCAGTTTTTGGAATTTTTTTTTTTTGTGAGACACATATACACAGAGAGACATAGATAGATAGATAGATAGATAGAGAGAGAGAGAGAGAGAGAGAGAGAGAGAGATCTGGTCATCAGCTACAATAGAAACACACATAATT